>WNGS01094365.1:178031-193947 GCA_020271785.1 Procambarus virginalis
AATGTCATGTTATGGAATGTGGAATAGGAGAACATAGACCCCACACAACCTATATATTATGTGAGAAATCTTTAAAGAACTCTGATAAAGAAAGAGATCTAGGGGTGGTTCTAGATAGAAAACTATCACCTGAAGACCACATAAAGAATATTGTGCAAGGAGCCTATGCTATGCTTTCTAACTTCAGAATTGCTTTTAAATACATGGATGGGGATATACTAAAGAAATTGTTCATGACTTTTGTTAGGCCAAAGCTAGAATATGCAGCTGTTGTTTGGTGCCCATATCTTAAGAAGCACATCAACAAACTGGAAAAGGTGCAAAGACATGCTACTAAGTGGCTCCCAGAACTGAAGGGTAAGAGCTACGAGGAAAGGTTAGAAGCATTAAATATGCCAAAACTAGAAGACAGAAGAAAAAGAGGTGATATGATCACTACATACAAAATAGTAACAGGAATTGAAAAAATCGACAGGAAAGATTTCCTGAGACCTGGAACTTCAAGAACAAGAGGTCATAGATATAAACTGGCTAAACACAGATGCCGAAGAAATATAAGAAAATTCACTTTCGCAAACAGAGTGGTAGACGGTTGGAACAAGTTGGGGGAGAAGGTGGTGGAGGCCAAGACCGTCAGTAGTTTCAAAGCGTTATATGACAAAGAGTGCTGGGAAGACGGGACACCACGAGCGTAGCTCTCATCCTGTAACTACACTTAGGTAATTACACACACACACACACATTCAGTACCTTCCTCCCTTGGGTAAAAGTGACCATGTCTTTTTGGGAATAAAGTATGCAATGCGTTATAATCTGGAAGAAAATAAGGAGGATGAGGCAGTTGAAAAACCTGACTTCAAGAGAGGACATTATGGCAACCTTAGAAATTTTTTTAGTGAGTATAATTGGACAGACTTGTTGCTAGGCAAGGAAGTGAATGAGATGTATGTCAAGTTTTGTGAAATATATGATAAAGGCACAAACAAATTTATACCAAAACAGAGATGCAGAACTAGGAAACAGGATTGGTTCAATAGGAATTGCGAGAGGGCCAGAGACCAAAAGACACAAAAATGGAATCAATACAGGAAGAGGCCAAACCCCCAAACATACAAACGATACAAAGATGCAAGAAACAACTACACAGCAGTGAGGAGAGAGGCAGAAAGAAATTTTGAAAAAGGGATTGCAGACAAATGTAAAACAGAACCAGGTCTATTCTACAAATTCATAAACAACAAATTGCAGGTAAAGGATAATATTCAGAGGTTGATAATGGGAAATAGATTCACGGAAAATGAAAAGGAAATGTGTGAAACACTAAACGAAAAGTTCCAAAGTGTGTTTGTACAAAATGAAATCTTTAGGGAACCAGACACAATAAGAATTCCAGAGAACAACATAGAGCACATAGAGGTGACTAGAGACGAAGTGGAAAAAATGCTCAAGGAGCTAAGTAAGAACAAGGCAGTTGGTCCAGATGGAGTTTCACCATGGGTTCTGAGAGTGTGCACCTGAGCTCAGCATTCCACTTCAGCTGATTTTTCAGGCATCCCTGTTTACAGGAGTTGTAGCTGATGTGTGGAAAAAGGCTAACATAGTTCCAATCTACAAAAGTGGAAGCAGGGAAGACCCCCTTAATTATAGACCTGTATCATTGACAAGTGTAATAGTCAAAATATTGGAAAAAATATTAAAACTAAATGGGTAGAACACCTGGAGAGAAATGATATAATATCAGACCGACAGTATGGTTTTCGATCTGGAAGATCCTGTGTAACGAACTTACTCAGTTTTTATGATCGAGCAACAGAGATTTTACAGGAAAGAGATGGTTGGGTTGACTGCATCTATCTGGACCTAAAAAAGGCTTTCGACAGAGTTCCCCATAAGAGGTTGTTCTGGAAACTGGAACATATTGGAGGGGTGACGGGTAAGCTACTAACATGGATGAAAAATTTCCTAACTGACAGAAAAATGAGGGCCGTAATCAGAGGCAAGGTATCGGATTGGAGGAATGTCACGAGTGGAGTACCACAGGGTTCAGTTCTTGCACCGGTAATGTTCATTGTCTACATAAACGATCTACCAGAGGGATTACAGAATTACATGAACATGTTTGCTGATGATGCTAAGTTAATAGGGAAGATAAGAAACCTAGATGATTGTCATGCCCTTCAAGAAGACCTGGACAAAATAAGTATTTGGAGCAACACTTGGCAAATGGAATTTAATGTGAATAAATGCCATGTTATGGAATGTGGAATTGGTGAACATAGACCCCACACAACCTATAAATTATGTGAGAAATCTTTAAAGAATTCTGATAAAGAAAGGGATCTAGGGGTGGTTTTAGATAGAAAACTGTCACCTGAGGACCACATCAAGAACATTGTGCGAGGAGCCTATGCTACACTTTCTAACCTAAGAATTGCTTTTAAATACATGGATGGAGAAATACTAAAGAAATTGTTCACGACTTTTATTAGACCAAAGCTGGAATATGCAGCGGTTGTATGGTGCCCTTATCTTAAGAAGCACATCAACAAACTGGAAAAGGTGCAACGACATGCCACTAAGTGGCTCCCAGAAATGAAGGACAAGAGCTATGAGGAGAGGTTAGAGGCATTAAATATGCAAAAACTAGAAGATAGAAGAAAAAGAGGCGATATGATCACTACTTACAAAATAGTAACAGGAATTGATAAAATCGACAGGGAAGATTTCCTGAGACCTGGAACTTCAAGAACAAGAGGTCATAGATTTAAACTAGCTAAACACAGATGCAGAAGAAACGTAAGAAAATTCACCTTCGCAAATAGAGTGGTAGACGGTTGGAACAAGTTAAGTGAGAAGGTGGTGGAGGCCAAAACCGTCAGTAGTTTCAAAGCGTTATATGACAAAGAGTGCTGGGAAGACGGGACACCACGAGCGTAGCTCTCATCCTGTAACTACACTTAGGTAATTACACTTAGGTAATTACAACTATATGGAATTGTGACACTTAAACCACCAAGGTGCATGCATTACATTTTAAAAACATAGGACAAGGAACATGATGCAACATGGATTAAATTGATAAACTCACCAGATTGACTATTGTGCTAAAATATATGAGAAATTGAGATAAATATCTTCACGAGTGAGGTAGACACCTCATGAGCGCACCCAAACACACCCACCCACAGTCGGTCAAGCCCGGAACCCCCTCTGAGGGAGGTGGTGGCGGTGATGACCCCCCCCCCACACACACAAAAAATGCTCTGGAAACTTACTCTACAGGTAGACATAAACATTCTCTTACACAACTCAACTTGCAAACATTGAAAGTAATGCAAATTAACATTGACAAGAATAAAACTAACAAACAAGACAACAACATTTAGATTAACAAAAAAAATAAAAAGCTAGACATTACATACCACACATTACATTGAACCTTCCAACTCCAAACCCTCCCTGGGATAACCCTAACAGCAGCTCAGTGATCCAACTGACATCTTAGGGTTAAAGTATGACTCTTCAATGAACATGAAAAGCAACATGTTATACCCAGTATGCAAGTCGGCCAAGAAACTTACAGCCCTTACCTTGAGGATACCTTGAGGTGCTTCCGGGGCTTATCGTCCCCGCGGCCTGGTCCTCGACCAGGCCTCCTGGTTGCTGGACTGATCAACCAGGCTGTTGGACCCGGCTGCTCGCAGCCTGACGTATGAGTCACAGCCTGGTTGATCAGGTATCCTTTGGAGGTGCTTATCCAGGTCTCTCTTGAACACTGTGAGGGGTTTGCCAGTTATGTCCCTTATGTGTAGTGGAAGCGTGTTGAACAGTCTCGGGCCTCTGATGTTGATAGAGTTCTCTCTCAGAGTACCAGTTGCACCTCTGCTTTTCAATGGGGGTATTCTGCACATCCTGCCATGTCTTCTGGTCTCATGTGATGTTATTTTTGTGTGCAGGTTTGGGACCAGCCCCTCTAATATTTTCCATGTGTAAATTATTATGTATCTCTCCCGCCTGCGCTCAAGGGAATACAGATTTAGGCTCTTAAGTCGGTCCCAATAGTTTAGATGTTTTACCGAGTGGATTCTAGCAGTAAAGGACCTCTGCACGCTCTCCAGGTCAGCAATTTCACCAGCAGTGAAAGGGGCTGTCATTGTGCAGCAGTACTCCACTCTAGAGAGCACAAGCGTTTTGAAAAGTGTCATCATCGGTATAGCATCTCTAGTGTGAAAAGTTCTTGTTATCCAACCTGTCATTTTTCTTGCAGTTGTGACGGCTACTTTATTGTGTTCTTTAAAGGTAAGGTCTTCCGACATGAGTACACCCAGATCCTTTACATTGCCTTTTCGTTCTATGTTATGATTTGCCTGAGTTTTGTACGTGGTTTCCGTTTTTATATTTTCATTTTTTCCATAGCGCATGAGCTGGAACTTGTCTTCGTTAAACACCATATTATTTTCTGTAGCCCATAGAAAGACCTGATCTACATCTGACTGGAGGTTCGCCGTGTCCTCTATGTTGCCTACTCTCATGAAGATCCTAGTGTCATCTGCAAAGGATGATACAGTGCTATAGGTTGTGCTCTTGTCTATGTCCGATATGAGGATGAGAAAAAGTACTGGAGCAAGCACAGTACCCTGGGGGACTGAGCTCTTAACGGTTGACGGGTTGGATTTTATTTTGTTGACTATTACACATTGGGTTCTGTTGGTCAGGAAATTGTAGATCCATCTGCCTACTTTTCCGGTAATTCCTTTTGAGCGCATTTTATGGGCAATAACACCATGGTCACATTTATCAAAAGCTTTTGCGAAATCTGTGTAAATTACATCAGCGTTTTGTTTGTCTTCCATAGCATCTAATGCCATATCATAGTGGTCCAGCAACTGCGACAGGCAAGAGCGCCCTGTTCTGAAACCATGTTGTCCGGGGTTATGGAGATGCTGTGATTCCATGTATTTTGTGATCTTACTTCTTAGCACTCTCTCAAAAATTTTTATGATGTGCGATGTTAGTGCTATCGGTCTGTAATTTTTTGCCTCTGCCTTATTTCCTCCTTTATGAAGTGGTGCTATCTCTGCTGTTTTTAGTATATCAGGAATAACGCCAGTATCTAGGCTTTGTCTCCACAGAATGTGAAGGGCCTGCGATAGTGGTTTTTTACAGTTCTTGATGAATATGGAGTTCCAAGAATCCGGGCCTGGTGCAGAGTGCATAGGCATACTGTTTATAGCTTCTTCAAAATCCAGTGGGGATAGGGTGACGTCTGATATATGATTTGATGTTGGTATCATATCCATGAAAAATTCATTTGGGTTATCGATCTTTAGTGCGTTTAATGGCTCGCTGAAGACAGAGTCGTACTGCTTCCTCAGTAGCTCGCTCATTTCTTTGTTGTCATCGGTGAAAGTTCCATCTTCCTTTCGCAGGGGCCCGATACTAGATGTGGTTTTTGATCTTGATTTTGCATAGGAGAAAAAATATTTCGGGTTTCTCTTTACAGTACAACCTCGATTCAACGTACCCCGATTCAACGAATCTCCGGCTAGTTCGCACACTTTTCAGGCCGGATTTACTCACGCGGTTCGACGAACAATGGTTCGCCGAAGCGGGGGATGTTCGGATTTGCTTACAACGTCGAGACAGAGTTCACAGACTGGTGGAAAAGTTTCACATTCTATCACAGATTACAATTATTAATTCCTTCATATGACAAGTTCGATCACACAACTGGACCACACAAGTGGACCGCACATGTGGTCCACAAGTGGTCCACAAGCTTACGATGTTGGGACAGAGTTCACAGTGGTAGAAAACTTTACCATCCCATCACAGATTACATTTAATAATTCCTTCATATGACAAGTTAGATCACACAAATGGATCACACAAATGGACCACACAAGTGGACCACACAAGTGGTCCACAAGCTTACGATGTTGGGACAGAGTTCACAGAGTGGTGGAAAACTGTCTCATTCTATCACAGATTACAATTAATAATTCCTTCATAAGACAAGTTGGATCACACAAGTGGACCACACAACAAGTGAATCATATGAAGCAAACACCAGCCAGAATGGTCCACAAGAAGTGACGCATATTAACCAAACACCAGCCAGAGTAGTCCACAGAAGTGAACGAGTGAGTTTCAATGATTTTCGTTCACCGATTTGTGGCACACGTATCTTTGTAAATTAATTTAAAGGCTAAAGCATGAATAGCTAGCTAATATGTTGAAATCTTCTTATACATTTTCTGTGATGAAACAAGACGAGTGAGGGTGGACAGATAAAGGAATACTGTACAGTAAACTTCACTTTACAGTGAGGTTTCACTCACTTTCGTCTGTGTTGTCATAGTTCAGTGACCCATGGCTTTGAACGTTTCACATTAATAAATCATTTCTAAAACTGGTGTTTTAATAACTCTTTATTATCCTAATTAAACCAAACTCAATAAGACCAAAATATACTGTAATAAGGTAGATATCTCCTATTTGAGAAATTGTTCACATTATTGGCAGCACAACTCCAGCACGAGTAGACGGGTCTAATCCCTGTCCAAACACCATGCTTGTTGTGTTGTGTTCGATTTCGACGCCACAGTTCAGCGATCTACGGCTTCGAAATAATAAAATTAATAAATTAGTTTCAAAATAAGTATTTTTTATAGCTCTTATTATCGTAATAATGTTGCTAAACTAAATACAATGGGGCCTCGACTTCCGATGCTAATCCGTTCCCTGAGACGGATCGGATGTCGAAATATCGGAAGTCGAAGCAAATTTTCCCATAAGAAATAAAGGGATTTGAATTAATCCGTTCCCCACCCTCCAAAATATTAACATAAAAATACATTTTATACTGAATACAATGTTTTTTCTAACTACAATACAGTACCAAAGTTACTCTTACCTTTATGGAGGGCTCTTGATGGTGTATGGAAGATGGTGATGGGGAAGGAGGAGAGTTGTTACTGTTTGGAAGGGGCGTCACTTTCCGTTATCACATCAGGCAGTGATGTTTTCTCTGGGGTACTCTCTTTCCTACGTTTTGCCTGAATACCACTAGGACCTGGTTGTGGTTCAGTGCTTGTTTTTCTCACTACAAATTTGTCAAGAGACATTTGTTTTTCCATTCGTTTTAACATTTGTCTGTAATGATGCATCACTTTAGCACCCATAATGTCCTTTTTCTTAGCTAGTATGGTGGATATCGTTGACTGAGATTTGTTGTACTGCCTAGCAAGTTCACCTACCTGCACACCATCTTCATATTTACGAATGATCTCTTGTTTCTGCTCTATGGTCATTCTTACATTGGATCTCATATGTTGAACCTTACCACTGACTTTCCTGGGACTCATGGCGTATTATATAATAATTACTTTAATGTTCAAAATGCAAAAAATCACCACAAAAGCTGAATTTCTTATAGGCGCGATCGTCACTAAGCGGGTAGCTGTAGTAAACTGAGGCAGGTCGGACCGCGTGACCGGGAACCACGAGCTCGGCCGACCCGAACGTGTACCAACAAATATCGGATGTCGACGACACCATCGGATGTCGAGTCGCATTTTTTGATGAAATTTATATCGTAACTCGAATTTATCGTAAGTAGGGGCAATCGGATGTCGAGGTGCCACTGTACATAACACAAAAATATATAATTTGATGTAAATCAAATATTTAAGAGAAATTTATGTTACTGGATCAGGCTTAAACACCAGCCAACTGAAGGGTGTGCGTATAGACTTAGCCTGCGTTCGTACAGTATGCACCCAGTGCCCTTAGCTTTGTCTGCGATTGATGTACAGCATTTATCCGCCGATGGAAGAATAATTGTGGAATTGACCATTTTTTTACTACAGCTCTTTGGTTATAAAACAAAATGTCTCAGGGGCTTACTAATAGTGCCTTATTAATGCCAAAAACGAAGCAATATTTTGCAAGAACTAGTAGCAGAAAATCAACCAGCACGAGAACAGCCGTACCCAACACGAGAACAGCCATACCCAGCACGAGAACAGCCGTACCCAGCAGGAGAACAGCTGTACCAAGCACGAGAATAGCCGTACCCAGCAAGAGAACAGCCGTACCAAGCACGAGAACAGCCGAACCCAGCACGAGAACAGCCGTACCCAGCATGAGAACAGCCGTACCCAGCACGAGAACAGCCGTACCCAGCACGAGCACAGTTGTACCCAGCACTGGTACAACAGCCGTACCCAGCACAAGCACAGTTGTACCCAGCACTGGTACAACAGCAGCCAGCACCAGCTCAGAAGCAGCTGAACTCACAGCAGCAGCGAGCACCAGCAAAGCTGATGCAAACATCTAAAAACATCGTGTGCAGCATGAACAGTTAGAACAAGTGTTAAATTTAAGTGTGTACTCAGTGTTAAAATTAAAGTTGCAGTAATTTTTGTGTACAATAGTTTTCATAAACTGTATTGTAGTACTCAAAATACAGCAGAACTACTTTTAATCAACACAGTGCTAACGGCATAATGCACTGCAGTACGTATTTACTGTAGAGCATTCACAACTTCACGAAACTTCAAGATGGACATAACTTCAACAATAAGATAAATTTATTAATTACAGTATTTTTTTAGTAGAGAAGTAATATATAGGTATAGTATGTAATATGATAATGCATTTTTATTGTGTACAAGAAAAAAAAAAGACACTGACACAAACGCCTCCTGAAGGTCACCTCTTGCAACGAATCCAACGCTCCAACGAACTGGGGTTGGTCCCATATAGTATGTTGAATCGGGGTTGTACTGTATTTCACTGATGGCCTTTTGCTCTCTTTCCCTCTCCTGCGTTTTGTATGATTCTTGTAGCTTGAGTTCAATTTTTCCTATTTCGCTACCTAACCTTCTTCGCCGTTCCTGAGATAGGGTGCGACTCTCAAGTTGCACCGCGATTCGTTTTCTTCGCCTATATAGGGAACGACGTTCTCGTTCCAATCTGCATCTCTTCCTCTTTTTTCTTAGGGGGATGCGGTTTGTACATATTTCTAGTGCTATTGAGCTTATTTTTTTCAGGCACTGGTTCAGGTTCGCATTTCCTAGCTGTTCTTCCCAGTTTATTTCTGTGAAGTCCTGGTTTATTTGCTCCCAGTTTATCTGTTTATTATTGAAGTTGAATTTGCTGAAATCTCCTCCACCGGGAATCTGGACTGGTTTTGAAGGTCTATTCCCCATGGTTGTCATAACTTCAATTAAGTTGTGATCTGAGTAACAGGTATTTGTAATCATTATGTTCCTGATCAATTCATCATTATTAGTGAAAATGAGGTCCAGCGTGTTCTCCTTCCTGGTTGGTTCTACTATTTGCTGGTTTAAGGCAAACCTGTCGCACATCCGTAGCAGGTCATTTGCATGTGCCTGTTCATTAAGGCTACTTCCTGGTATTCTTTCTGATATTACTGTATTAGCCAGGTGCTTCCATTTCAGGTGCCGTAGGTTGAAGTCCCCAAGCAGGATGATGTTCGGAGCTGGATTTGTGAGGTTTTCCAAGCAGTGTTCTACTTTCATTAGTTGGTCTTTAAACTGCTGAGGGTTTGCCTCCGGTGACTTATATACAAGGACAATAACTACATTTATAATCTCTATTTTGATTATCAGCACTTCCACCATATCATTTGAGGTGTTTAGCAGCTCAGTACAGATGAGTGTGTCTTTGATGTATAGGCTGACCCCACCCTGAAGCCGGTGTTTCCTATCACATCTGAAAAGATTGTACTCTGAGATCCATATATCACCATCATGGTAGTCCTTTGTGTGGGTTTCTGTTAGGGCTGCAAACACTGCATTTGCCTCATGAAGGAGACCATCTATAAAGTGAACTTTGTTGGATTTGCGTGTTTTTATACCGTGAATGTTGGCAAATATAAATGATGTTATCGTGGTAGTGGAAGTGCTGGATGCCTTACTTGGTGTTAATATCTGAGGCTCTGGTAAGGGGGCCACTGTGTTTGCGTCCAGGGTGTGTTGTTTTCGAAGTGATTCGTCCAGTTTCTGTAGTGGGGCGAGTGTTGTGTGGTGTAGTACCTGTGTGTTTGTTGGTAATGTGTATTCCAGACTTGTGGGTATCTCCCTTCCCCTCTGTAATCCTGTGGTGGTTCCATCTGACTGTTCCTCTCTCTTATATTTTCTGCTCTGTTTCTGCCTTCCTCTAAAAAATTGCCAGTAGTGTCATACTGATTTTCCCGTCTATAACGTTGTGTACCTCTCACGTGGAATTCCGGACACTGAAGATTGTAGCATTTTTTGTCCCTAATTGAAAATTGACATAATTTGGGGTGGAAGTATCTACACCCTGTTCCAAAACGGCATGTACCCCTCGCCAACATGTTCCTGCATTTTCGAGGATGCAGAAAATGGCATTTTGTTCCTAATTTTCCATATTTGCATATTCCTTTAGCGTAGAATTTGCAAATGTGTTCCGGTTTTGCATTTTTCAAGGTATTTATATCTGTGTCTGTCTTGTCTACCTCTTTATTGGAGCCATCTCCTGTGGCACATCTGTGGATGTGCCACAGTCCTGTGGCATCTCCTGTGGCACATCTCCTGTGGCACATCTGTGGATGTGCCCTGTGGCACATCTCTCGTCTTCTTGATATCATGGGTTGCAAAACCATATATGAACAAGGTAGAGAACTGTATAAGACGACTAAACTCCAGTCTTGACTCATTCTGGATGGATTGGAAAGTACATCAGAGCCTTCAACACCAGAGAGATGTTGACAAGCTTATTGTTATGTACAAGGTCAATTTTCTCAAGATTCCCGACCTGGCCCAACTTCATAGGCAACCAGACGTCAGCAACTGCAACACAAGGTGCTCTGCCATCAACAGCCGCATGCTGGTTGTGCCATTCTCTTAGAACATTACCTCCATCAGCAATTACCATACGTAGGTTGACCCACATTTGGAGCATGTTTATTTAACATGTCAACAAGGAGAGGGAGGGAGAGTGCAAGAGTGTGTGCAACAGAGAGCAAAAGAGAGAGAATTTGTTTCATCTGTTGTATAAAATGTATAATAAGATACAAAGTATACATACCATTCCATAGCTTTTCCTGGAGTGTTAATTTGGCTTTAGCAAGAGCTTCGGCAAACTTTATCTCCTCAGATTCATCATTAAGTTTAACAGCCATCTCCACCATGACAGCCAAAGCTGCCACCCATAGTGAGGAACAGTAAGCGGAAGGCCCATGCATGATCCAAGAATCATATGTTTGATCGGCTTCCCCTTCATTTTCAATTAGTCCGTCACCGTCTCGATCATAGGTAAAGCAGCGATCCATCACGGCTCGGCATACAGGCCACATGTGTGTTATGTAATCCTGGTCTTTAAAGAAACTGTAATCTCTGAAAACCTGAAATATTTATTTTCAGTAAAATACACTGCAATGGAAAGAAAATAATACCAACTATTGAAATACTTATGGAGTGAACAATGTTAAAACATACTAACGTTATTCTATAATCTGTACTGTAGCTTCAACACCAATGACATGATAGGCAGCTGTTTATCCAACCCGTCCTCTTAAAAATAACGTCACTTTTGGCTCGTATGCGCACTATGGCCAAATTTGGACGTAATTTGAAATGAAATCGACTCACAAAAGTGACGTTCTGTTGCGTTTTCTGTTTGAGTCGTCCGCCGCTCCTCGCACAGCTTAGAAGAGGAACTTTCAATTAACGTTTTTCATAACGTTTTGAAACTTTATGAGATTTTCCTGCCCACCTAACCTATCAGAGGACCCTTAACTTACTGTTGTTGTAAAAAAAAATCCCAAATTTATTTTAAATTTTTATTCATTTTCAAATTACGTCCATAATCGGCCATACGGGCAAACGGCCAAAAGCGACGTTCTTTTTAAGAGGACAGGTTGGTTTATCATACTGAAGCATCTAAGTACAACCTGTTCTCTCACCCTATACATCATATTCTTAACCAAATTAACAACCTGTTAAAATTGCGAAGTGTTAGTCAAATTCAAAGCACTGCAATATTAACCTTTTCTATGCATCGGCCTCAACACGTTAGGTAGGATACTCGGGTTCATACATTTCTAATTTGGGAAAATAGTTGCACTTTTTTGTACAAAGTGATCAATTCAAAGAATGAATGGGCTGCTTAGCAAGTGGTCTTACCTGCAAAACAAACTTAAGATTTAGATCCTTCCAAAAGCTGGTGTCATGTATCTGGTAGGCATTAACTCGCACAAATGGCTCATCCTCTGAAAGATAATTAGGGAAGATATAGAAGCATGCAAACAAAATTTCCCAAAGAAATCACAAATACGTGATATAGCTACAAGAAAATATTGAAGCCATATGTTAGGATCAAAGCCTAATGAAATAACTGATGCATAAAGAGCGTGGAGTGTAATGTTGACCAAACCACACACTAGAAAGTGAAGGGATGACGATGTTTCGACTTGAGAATGGTCCAGGACGACCGAAACGTCGTCGTCCCTTGACTTTCTAGTGTGTGCTTTGGTCAACATATGCAGGCGATGCGTCACAATAACGTGGCTAAAGTATGTTGACCAGACCACACACTAGAAGGTGAAGGGACGACCACGTTTCGGTCCGTCCTGGACCATTCTCAAGTCGATTGAAATCAAGTCCAAATCAAGTCTATTTGGTCAACATATTTCAGCCACGTTATTGTGACTCTTCGTCTGCACACTGAGTGTAATGAAACTCTACTTTCTGGGTGGCACTTCAGCACCACCCCCCCTCCACCTCAACAACCTCGGGGCACAGGCACTCCAGGGTCACTCTTGATACACTAGAGACGTTCGTGGCTATCACTGCCCACTGAGAGCAAAATATATAGAAATATACTGTACTTATAATTATCACCAAAAAATACTTTCCACTAGCGTGAAAAAGTTGTTCATGTGTGTTACCCAAGTGTCATTACCTAATTGTAGTTACTGGATGACAACTATGAGTTTGTGCGTGTTTCCACGTGTGTGTTATTCAGATATATATAGATTGTTGTTATTAATCTATTAAGTATTACTACAATTAATCTAAAAAACAATTAACTCAATAAGTCATACCTAAAACACTGAGCATAATTATTGGCTTTATAAAACAAATACTGTATTTTGTCTACTGTATTTGAAAATCTACATTTAACCACTCAACAAAAGTAACCACTCTAATATCAGCCTCTGTGTCTTAGAAATAAATTATTATTAGTACTATTATTATTATTATTATTATTATTATTATTACAATAACCTACATAAAACAAGTCAAATTAATCATACCGTAACCTAACAGTGTCTATTAATCCTGGAAAAGATGATAGTTGACAGTGGACCACCATCGAGATGACCAGCACGTGTTCAATACACGTAAAAAATAAGTGAAGAATTTTAAACAGTAGCACAGAAAGATAATCACTACATGCCAGCTGGCTTTTAGTGTGATAACACCTACAGCATCCATGTCTCAATAAGAATGTTTACTCACCAGGATCACCAGCATCGTGAGGAACAGCATTTGCCAACTTTCTGACACCTTTATTTCCACGAAAAAGATGAGTGCGTGGCGTGAGGTCGGCCGATATCGTCCACTGGGCCATGTCATACTGCAGTGACTTCTGCAGTTCAGGCCAGAGCATCACCAACGCCCACGATGCATAAAAGTGTACATCATATGTATTGTACATGCGATACTCGTGACTTTCCAGGTATGCAAATCGACCAAATTCAGTGCTGTGGAGATGAGCCATACTTTATGAAAGATTTTAAAATATTTATTAAAACATCTAATTTAAAATATGAATATCAGGCTTGAGTGAATAAGAAACACTAATATCCCAGCCCATACATTATGAAATAAAATAAAGGTGATAGTGTTTCGGTCCATCCTGGGCCCTTACCAAGTTTAAACCGTTTTGTCTCGATATTGGTGCACAATGGACCTAAATGTCATCACTGTCATTTTATTTCATATGTGTTGGTTTGTCTATTTGCTTTCTGCCGTTATTGTGACTTGAAAAGCATCTGTACAACTACAGTACTTTCTACTCAAGACACCCAAATGTTCCCTCCGGCAATACTGCTGTATGTCCAATTGGACACAATAACAAGTGTCAGGAAAGGGTGATAGGAAATTGCATTGTTGCAACAGTTGCAGTGTTGGTGTGGTGGTGCAACAGGGATCTTTTCATACAATTCTCTCAAGTCATAATGATACTAGCAATTCACTGGAGTAAAGCTCATTCCTAACCTAGAGTCACTGCAGAAAGTTCACTCATAAAAACTCTAGAGTTTGTTATGCATTACTTGACATTACAGGGGGCTTGTGTGCTGCCATCTGATAGCAGTCAGAAACAGCGGCTAGTTTGGGAAACTAGCAGTTGGGTCAGAGGACTACTTGGTAATCCCTGTGATGCTAAGTATGGTTTGGAAATGTTTTAAGTATTTACAGGTTTACTTTCTATGGTTATTTGGGGCTGAACTCATCTCCAGTGGACTTCTAGCACAAGAATCATCCAGCAATAGAGTTTTAAATAATCACTGCTGCACTGGAGTGAAATGCCATTCCTCTCCTT
Organism: Procambarus virginalis; assembly: GCA_020271785.1. NCBI lineage: Eukaryota > Metazoa > Arthropoda > Malacostraca > Decapoda > Cambaridae > Procambarus > Procambarus virginalis. The sequence goes on from WNGS01094365.1 coordinate 192,633, forward strand.
ACAATCAGTGACTAATACAATGGGGTATTTAGTGATCTTGTCTTAGGAATAATTCTGTGCAATGAGCTAATAGAAAGAACAATTTTTCTTTGTAAGCGACTCGTCTACAGTCTAACTCACCGTGAATCATATGAAGGCAATGAAGTATTTACAGGCTGTGGCATCTCTAGCCAGACTGATCCACCATCTGATATGAAGTACAGCTCATTAAACACAGCACTCTTAAACCAGTCTGGTAAATCTCTGAAAAATACAAATTTACCAAATGAGTGAAAATGTGAGGATAAGAGCTGGTACGTGATGTAGTGAGAGTTTCTGCAAGTGCTACATCAATAATGGCAACATAATGTTTAATTTATAGTAAACAAGTGAAGAGAAAATAGGAAAGCAGTATAGACAAAGATAGCTTAAGACATACATCGCTTATGTGGATGTATGCAAATGAACAGCACTGTAGTGCATAGTCAACCTGTCTACCAGCATTTAATTGCCAAAGTGACCAACTTAGTTTCAAATGGTAATCCTCCCTAGCTGCAATGTTTTATGTACAGGCTTGTCATGTGTTACAGAGATACTTTAAAAAATGATAAACGAGAGAAGATAAGGTTGTCATACATGATAAGGTTGTCACACATGATATCCCTGGCTTGCAGAGTGAAGTACAATGCCCATAATCTGCCCTGGGGTGACTCTTCAGGTTGAACCCAGCCCGAGACCAGAATGTGACGTGTTCCCCTGCCTTCAGTGGTTCCAAATAAACCAATGAGAGCTCACTTTGCAACCACAGTGGGTAATTCTGATTTAGACTTTACATTTCCCAGTGGAATGAAAGGAATCATGAAAAGAACAAGTCGACTGAAATTCTCATTCATAGAGGCACTCGCATAGAGGTTGTCCTCTTGACTCAAGCCAGGTTCAACAGTTCAACACTATATTTACTAATCAGTATAAAATATATCAGGGTTGGTGTGGTAGCCACCCCACTTACCTGCCCAGGCCTAGTTTTTTCAGTGTAAAAAACCAGTATTGAATGTAATGAAATGCCATTTTCTGGGTGAGACCCGGATGCTCCCCAGAGCTATACCAGCTGATAAGCTAATGTCAGACTTTGGCATCAGTCATGTGTATGGAGTTCTAGGACCTACCGGGGACCACGGCCAGAACCTGGCTCCCTCAGAGAGGCAAGGGGAGCAATGGCCTATAGAAACCCCCGTGTGGTTGGAAGCATTCTATGTCTGCCATCGACCGGGTCAAACATCCAGAAAGGCCTCAAGTACAGGTTCCTAAATTAAGCAATTGACATATGTGGAGAACT
>WNGS01094365.1:193972-213818 GCA_020271785.1 Procambarus virginalis
TAAGCATTCCAAAACAAACCCCTATTCTGGTTAAAATTGCGTACCAAAAGCCAAACTAGTGGATAGAACTCCCCCAACAGAAAACAAGCAAACTATTATGACATCACACGTCACCACGCCGCTGTCTACGCAGCTCCCCCCTCCCCGGGAGGGGGAAGGGGAAGCCCCAGACCTCTCACGCTGGCTATCCACCCATCAGTTCTGAGGCTGGATGTCAAAACACCCGCAACTGCAGACACTATCCACGTTAGCCAATGTGTAATAGAAACAGCCACATTTTTCTGGGTGAAGCCCAGCCGGAGGCTCCCTGGAGCTATATCGGCTGATATGTAATGTTGGATTTGCATCGCGGGACACGGTATGGGGAGTATCTAGCTACTGCAGGGACCACGGCCAGAACCTGGACCCCTCAGAGAGTCAAGGGGAGCAATGCCCTAGGAAACCCTATGGTTGGGAGTTTCTATTCTGCCATTCCGACCGAGAGAGTTAGGCATTGTCCAGAAATGGTATGGCTAATCAAAACAAACACCCATTCTGGATAGAAAGACTACAAAAACCGACAGAGAGGTAGAAAACTCCTACAATCAGAACGAAAATCAACAAACTAGATCATGTTTACGCCGCCGCCGGTGTCTCGCGCAGCTCCTCCCATTCCTCCGGGAGGGGAGAGGGGGGCCCCGACCTCCACCTGGCCCGCCTCGGTTCTGGCGCGCATGCTCGAAACATAGGCTTCGAAAACGCTGAATCCCCGACGGAGGGAGGGAGGGTGTGCCTGAGGGAGCCTCCGGGCTCACCCAGAAACATGGCGTTTCATTACATTCAACACTGGGTTTTCTGGGGGGAGCCCCTCGGCCCCCTGGAGCTAATTACCCAAGAGGAAGGTTAAAGGGACGTACCATGGGAGCTGGCGCCACCATGCACACCTCCTGGAAGCGAGACAACTGGCTGCAACCTCTGCGACCCAAAGCAACACAAGAACGCCGAGGAGCACGGACGTTCACCAAATAACGGGCGGCCAGGACCCTGTTCGAATCCAAAAACCACGCGCCCGAATATGTGCCCAAGACATATTACCAAACAGCAGCCAAAGCCGCAAACTTCCTAACGGCTTGGGCACGAGGATAGACCGCAGGCTGGCTAGATTTAATAACCCTACAGACAACCTGGGAGACCCGAACCCTGGAACAGGGTACGAGGGAAACTGGATCAACCCAAAGTGCATCCCCAGCCATACCGGCCGAAGCGCGCAAGCAACGGCGAAGTGCCGCAACTGGACACAACACATGATGCACCCCCGGTTGAACCAACCAAGCATCAACGACTCAAGGACCCCTCCGGAAAGCAGCAGTCTCGTTCTTCGCCAGAAAAGAAGGCGAAGGCTGCAAACGGACAAACCTACCACAGGACCAAAAGAGCAGAAAACCCCCTGCGCCGGAGGAGGGCATGAAGCACCCCTACCCGGCCCCTAGAGGCCAACGCCAACAAAAACAAAGCCTGGAAAAAATAATCAGGAACCGAAGGCGCCACCACAAACCGAGTAGTGGAAAGATAGAAGAGCACCCGGTCCAAGGACCAGGACGGCTCAGGAGGCGCATGAGCAGGCCGGAGGTGAAACATAGCACAGGAAAGCTTACTAAACGGGGCAGATGTATCGTCGACCCCGAAAGCTAGCCCGAGCAGCTCCGCCAGCGCCGCAAGAGACGAGGCGACAGTAACAGGCATCAATCGACCGTCCTGAACAAGCCAAGAAAGAAAGGACAAAACCTGATCCGAAAGAAAGAACCTACAAAGAGCCAGAAAATGGCGAAAAGAACGCCAGGAAATCCATACGGTCGCCGAAACGAAGCTCTCAGGTGGGACACCATCAACGAAGCCACCTGATCACCATAGGATTGGTGATACACCCGCGTCAAAAATCCCAGACAGTGTCAATTTATACGTTTGTCCTGCACACCGACCCCCATCCAGTGGGCAGCGGTGGAGAGGTTACAATCACTCAATTACTACCTACAGTTAGCAAACAGGGGACCGGCAGGGCAAGCTAGGAAACCAAAGAAGGCGGAAGGGTTGCCGCCAGAACAGTACCCGAACTAAAGGGTACGAGCAACTGCAATAGACCGAGACAAAGAAGCACACCACAGGACACAGGCTGAAAAATGCCCAAGAAGCCAAGGAACACGCAGAACACCCCTGCTGCAGAAGAGGCAGGATGAAAGAGCAGAAGCACAAAAACCCCAGGAAAACAGCAGCAAAGTGCCACACCACAACCGGACACAGGAACAAGGACACGCCACCGCGAATCACGGTACCAATGCACACGTGCAGTAGCAGCAACAGGCACCACCGCAACATGCAACATGTAAATAGCAACTCGCATCTGCAAAGGCAGAGAACGGAGCAGGCAGACCCCAGACAGGGCCAACGGAGACACGACAAAACCCAGCAGGCCCAGAAACCTGCACACCAGGCGACCGATGGCGGAGAAACCCCGCACGATACCTGTTGGATGGGGTACTGGGAGCTCATTTACACTCCAAGCCCGGCCTGAGGCCAGGCTAGACCGGCCAGAGGGTGGCCCACCAGGCAGCTGCTAGGAGCGGCCCACAGGCCCACATACCCCCTCAACCAGGATGGGCCGGAACTTCTATTTGAAAACAGGCTAGCGCGTCCCGGAAGTCCTCGGACGTACCAGCAATAAGGCATATGCTCGCAAGTAGGTCGTGTAACAACCGCAGACCTCTGATGGTTATACAGTGTTCCCCAATTGTGCCTATAGCACCACTGCACTCCACTGGTACTATCCCGAAAGTTTTACCAGATAGGCGGGACCCAAGAGCCAGAGCTCAAACCCTGCGAGCACAGCCAGGAGCCTCACCAGGTGAGTACAGAACCAACCCCACAACCCCCACACCTCACAACATGAATAAAGGTGGGTCCCCTGAATGACTCTTAGCATGGGTTGGACGTGCACATGAGGGGGACAGGAAGGGTTGAAAAAGGGACAGTCACTGGTGTGCGAACGGTCTCAGTCGAACAAAACTAGAACTAAATAAAGACAGGTAAATAAACAACACCTCATCCAGCGCCCGGCCAAAAGATGCCAGACCGCAGAAACTCACCTGGCGAATGGTGGCACGAACGTGATACCGTGCCCAGAAGACCCTGAGAGCACCGCCAGGTGAAGACGCCAGAGCCGGACCCGGCCGGACCCGCAGGAGAGCAGGGTAGAGGCGACGGAGGCGGCCCACACCCATGACAGGGAAAACCGCGGCGTCCTCCCCACAACTGGGAACCAGGACACACCCGGAGTGAAGGGGCACATACCGCAGCCAGCGCATGCGCATGACACGCTGGCCGAACCGCACAACCCGCACTGCGGGAAGGCGCCAACCAGGACTACTGCACTAGAAAAGTAGCCAAAAGAGGAAGCAGGAACAATAAAACTGGCCAACGAAGCGAAGACAGAGCCCAAAAAGGAACCCAACAGGGCCACAGGTAGCCCAACAGGGCCACAGGTAGCCCAACAGGGCCACAGGTAGCCCAACAGGGCCACAGGTAGCCCAACAGGGCCACAGGTAGCCCAACAGGGGCACAGGTAGCCCAACAGGGGCACAGGTAGCCCAACAGGGCCACAAGTAGCCCAAAACGGTGACAAGGACGAGGAGCCGACAGACGTTCCAATAACGCGGGAAGTAGCAAAAACCTTCCCGATCTCTCGAGAACACAGAAGCCAACACTAGTCCCGAAGGCACACAAAGGCACAGGCGCACCCGAGACCAGAAGTCACGTAGAACCCCAAGAACGGGGAAACATGACGAAAACCCCGTCCCAAAAAAGAGTGGGAGGAAACATCCACCCTCAGGACGGAACCAGCCGACTCAAAGGCCAAGGAACCGAGCCCGGGGAGGGGCCGACACCCAACAGCACGTACGGCGAGTGGAGAGGAAAGACCCCACTCCGCGTAACCACAAGTCCCGTTTAGAGGGGGATAAAAACCCCCACGGAGTCCAACGGGGCCAAGGCCCCCCAAGTCAGCCCCTCCCCAGCCCCGGGAACCTACACGACAGGCCCCGGGGGCCAAGCCGTTCCCCCAAAGACCCGGCCGTACCAGAAAACTGGGGCAGTCGTGTAAACACTAAGGAAGGGAGCCCACTGGCAGACTCTTACAACACGGCTGGAGGAACAGGCTCAAATGCCCCAGTCACTACCCCGGAAGGGGAACTCCCAGAGACTGCCCGAGTCTCAACACCATCAAAACCCCGCCCCGAACCTACAGACGGGAATGAACCGGATGCAGGCAGGAAGGGGGTTCCAGGGGAAAGACAAGGGGGCGTGGATGGAACCGAAGCAACCAACACCCCAAGTCCCAACACGAACCAAAACGGGGCAGCCCCGGGGCTCCCGGGAGTAAACCACGAGAATGTTGCCACCACTAAGGCTCAAAGTGCAATGGCCCTGCTGCCCGCACCCGCTAAGTCAGCACAACTGGGTAACCGAGCCACAACGAGAAACCAAACTCGCAGGACTCCGGGTCGAAGGTGTCACCGACCCCACAGGCAGCAGACGGAGGCAAAACAGAGAGTCACCCAGAGACAAAGGGAGAGAGCAACCCTCAAACTCGCTGGAAGCGAGGGGGGAATCTGGGATCACATCCATCGGACCCACGCGCCCCCAGGGGTTTCCCAGGGTCCCGAGCGTTTACTATAAGAGGACTCGCGCTCAGGTAATCCCAGACAAGGTACTGCTAACCGGCACCCAAAGCTACCAAACAACTTTCTAAGAGCTGAACCCCGGGACGTGTACACTCACGGGGACCTAGCAGGGGGTACCACCAGAAAATACTCAGAACACAAGAGACACAAGGGGCAAGAACGAAGGCAGACCCCCCCACCAGGTAGATAAACAAAACAAAAAGAAAACCCCGCAAGAGGACAGCGTACTCAAGCGGAACAGAGCCGGCCGCCATGATTGGTAAAGACAAGCTGCACAGTACCCTGCACCCCACCAGTGCAAAAACTGCCCCTTACTCTAAGGCGAACAAGGGAGACAGAACACCCGAGCACACAAAGAGCGGCCGAAAACCAAGCAGTAAACGGCCTAGCAGGGGCAAGACCCAAGGAACTTGTGGAAGGTGGCCCCCAAGCCCCAAGGGCAGTACTTACAGGGCACCTAGGGAAGGGAACCCTAGGCGCATGCAGCCCGAGTACTGGAGAATCACTCCCAGCTCACGCACCACCTAGAAAACAGACACCACACTCTAGGTACAGTGCTGAAACAACCACTGGAGCCGGAGCACATAACCGATGCCTATAGCATCAGCCGAAGAATTGATGGGTTGATAGCCGGCGTGAGAGGTCTGGGGCTCCCCCTTCCCCCACCCGGGGAGGGTGGAGCTGCGCAGACAGCGGCGCGGTGACGTATGACGTCATACAGTGGTACCTCGGAATGCGAGTGTCCCTGTATGCGAGTTTTTCGGAAGACGAGCAGGATTTCCTCGAAAATTATGTCTCGGAATGCGAGGGTTACCTCGGGACGCGAGTTTGTTGATACGCGTACAGGCCGACCTAGCGCGTGGTCGATCGGCGATCGTCGCCCCTCCGCCCCTCAGTTTACCATTGTCTCGTGCCCAGTGACTATCCCACATCAATTCTTCACCTGGATTTTCAGTGTTTTGTTGGATTTTTGGTCATTTGACTATACAGTTTGTTATTATATATCTCACCATGGGTCTCAAGAAAGCCATTGATAAGGTTCAACCTAAGAAAATAGCTGTGAGTAGAGGCAGTAGAGGATGTCCCTCCTTGATTAAGAAAATGTGTGAAGTATGGGAAGAACTGCAAAGTTTTGTTGAAAAAACTCACCCAGATAAAGCTGTAGCAGGCCGTTGCAATGACCTTTTAAATGATAATGTGATGTCTTACTACAGACAAGTGTTAAAATGTAGGGAAAAACAAGTGTCTTTAGAGAAATTCTTAGTAAGACAAGCAAGTCCTAGTGGTATGCAGGCAAAATGTGCCAGTGTGTGCATACCAGTGAAGTCCTCACTGCCTGATGTGATAATGGAAAGGGACTCCCCTTCCAAACAGTAACTCCTCTCCTCCTCCCCCCTCCTCACCATCTTCCATACGCCTACAGCATTCAAGAGCAAGGTAAGTAATAACTTGAACATAGTTTTGTAGGTTTATTTAGATGAATTAGGTACAAAAATTTAGTTTGATATGGGGTTTTTGGGGTAGTCAGGAACGGATTAATTCATTTCCCATTATTTCTTATGGGGAAATTAGCTTCAGAATACGAGTTTTTCGGAATAAGAGCTGTCTCCAGGAACGAATTAAACTCTTAAACTGAGGTACCACTGTACTAGTTTGCTTGTTTTTCTGTTGAGGAGTTCTATCCACTAGTTCGGTTTTAGGTAGCAATTTTCACCAGAATAGGGGTTTGTTTTGGAATGCTTACCTTTCTGGATGCTTGACCCGGTCGATGGCAGACATAGAATGCTTCCAACCACACGGGGGTTTCTATAGGCCATTGCTCCCCTTGCCTCTCTGAGGGGGCCAGGTTCTGGCCGTGATCCCCGGTAGGCCCTAGAACTCCATACACATGACTGATACCAAAGTCTGACATTAGCATATCAGCCTGGTAAAACTCCGGGGAGCCGACGGGGCTCCCCCAGAAAAAACGCCGACTAGAGGGAGGGAGGGTTGCCGGGGAGCCTCCGGGTCTCGCCTAGAAAATGGCATTTCATTACATTCAACGCTGGTTTTCTGGGGGGAGCCCCGTCGGCTCCCCGGAGCTAACTACCCACAGAGGAAGGTCAAAGGGACGGAACCGGGAGGCGGACACCACGCATCCCTCAACGGAAGCAAGACAACCGGCAGCAAACGCCAACCCAAGGCGAAACAGCCCCAAAAGGGCCCGGGAACAACACGAGACAACGAGCATCAAGGCCCCTATACGAACACCAAAAGATCCGTGCCAGAATGACAGCAAGGACACTCCGCCAAGATGGCAGCAAGAGCAGCGAAGCCACGAATGCCACAGGCATGGGGAAAGAACACAGGCAGACTAGCCACAATAACACGTCGGACAACCCGGGATATCTTCACACGCGAACAGGGAAGAACACAACCGGATCAACTCAAAGCGCGCCCCGGACATAGAGGCCGCGGCACGCAAATAACAGCGGAGGGCCGCCACCAAACACAAAACACGACACACCCCCGGCCCGACCAACCAAACACCAACAAACCAAGGACCCCTCCGGAACACAGCAGCCCCATCCCGTGCCAGAAAAGATGGAGACGGCTGCCACTGAACAACCAAAATGCCAAGATTGAAGGAGCAGAAACCCCTGCGGAGGAGAGCAAGAAGCCCAGCGACCTGACCCCCAGAGGCAAATGCCAACAGGAAAAAGAGCCGATGAAAAACAAACCTGAACCGAAGGGGCACAACCAACCGAGGAGAAGACAGATCACGCTGACCAGAGACCAGGACGGTACAAGCAACGCACGAACAGGCTGGAGGTGAAACAACGCATGAGACAGCTTACTAACGGTGCAGAAGCAACACCAAGACCGAAAGCAAGCCGAAGTGGCTCCGCCAGCGCCACACGAAACGAAGCGACAGTATGTGGCAAGACGACGGCCCCCAACCCCCACCAGAAAAACCAAGCAGATGCTAATAACCGCAGCCACCTAAGAAGGAACAGGAGGAAAAGGAAGGACCGCCAAAATACCCCATACTGCCGCCAAGAAGAAACACGCAGGTGGGACACCAATAACGAAGCGACCAGACCACCAACCGGAGGCGAGACTCGCGAGGCAGAACGTAATCAGCCCCGACAAGGCTCATCCGAGACCAGGAAAAGGCGGAGCCGCGGGAAGATCTCAGGTGCGACCACCAAAGAAGCCCAAGCCGGCAAAAAGAAGATGGAACCCCACCCCGACCCCGAACCCATAGAGGGTAAGGAACCAAATGGAGGTAGGAAGGGGGGATCTAGGGGAAAGACAAGGGGGCGTGGAAGGAACCAAAGCAACCAACATCCCCAAGTCCCAACACGAACCAAAATGGGACAGCCCCGAGGCTGTCCCGGGGAGCAAACAAACGAGAGCAATGCCACCACCAAAGCTCAACGTGCAACGCCCTTACTGCCTGCACCCGCTAAGTCAGCACACAACTGGGTAACCAAGCCACAATGAGCAACAAAACTCGCAGGACTCCGGGTCGAAGGTGTCACCGACCCCACAGGCAGCAGACGGAGGCAAAACAGAGAGTCATCCTGAGACAAGGGGTGAGAGCAACCCTCAAACTCGCTGGAAGTGAGGGGGGACTCCGAGGTCACATCCATCGGACCCACGTGCCCCCAGGGGTTTCCCCAGGGTCCCAAGCATTTACTATAATGTAACAGTGCAAGTATTTTGCACTCTTTCATGTATAATTGTGAGTTGTACTTGTGGGTGTGTGTGTGTGCGTGTGTGGGTAATTGTGAGGAGCGAGATGGTAGTGGAAGAGCAAGCCAGCCCAGCTTGTGCTATGAGCAGTACTATTTAACAAGGAGCCCTTTGTACTGGCTTACAAGAGTACCCACCCCGGGCTCGGCCAGCGAGGTGTTTTGAGCAGTTAGCGACCGCCTTGCAAAAAGAGAAGGTGACCAGCCAGTCTTCCCACCCTGACGGGTGACACCCCAGGCACCCTCAGGGTGCATCCATCTGAGTTGAGAAGGTGAGAGTTCAGTTATGCATTGTCTTAAACTAGAAGTGTGTCTTAGTGGTGACGAGCAACTGGAGTCTGAACCATTTAGCCATGTATGGTGTGGGCGTGTGTGGAGTGGGTGATCCCCCCCTTTTAATTTGGTCAATATAGTGTTAAAATAATAGGATGTCAAAATGTTAAATAGTAAGAACTATGGAAATTGAAATAATTTGAAATATTTAGAATCAATAAATGTCTGTGTGTAGAATAACAAGCTTGACTTTTGTTCAGTCCTCTTTTTGAATCAATGTCCCCCTCAAGTAAGAGTTAAGGCTAGAGAAACAACTAGATGAACAAGTGAGAAATTAAGCAGTGTTCCTGTCGCATTGTTTAAGTGGAAATAAGATTTAGTTTGCGAAGAAGTCAAGTGGTGGCAGCTTATATATTAGAATATGTAAAGTAAAATTAACATCAGTATAACATCTTAGAATAATAACATCATATAGAACAACAGTAAGTCAACTCTCCCTACTCTCTATTATTTCTCCTCCTACATCACTCTACTCCTCTACTCCTCCTCCTCCTCCTCCTCCCTTCTCTCCCTCCTGCTTCCCCTCTTCTCGTTCGCTTCCCGTTTTCTATTCCCGCTTACCTCTCTCTACCTCAGTTCCTCCCTCAACCTCCCCCATGTTCTATCCACCCATCCTTCAACCCTCTTTCCTTCTACCTTTACTTTGCTTTACTTGACTTTCCTAATCCTCCCCCCATCCCTGTTACAATAATAGGACTCGCGCTCAGGTAATCCCAGACAAGGTACTGCTAACCGGCGCCCAAAGCTACCAAACAACTTTCTAAGAGCTGAACCCCAGGACATGTACACTCATGGGGACCTAGCAGAGGGAACCACCAGAATAATACTCAGAACACAAGGGACACAGGGGGCAAGAACGAAGGCAGACTTCCCCACCAGGTAGATGAACAAAAAGAAAAAGAAAAACACCGCAAGAGGACAGTGTACTCAGGCGGAATAGAGTCGGCCGCCATATAGGTGAAAACAGGCTGCACAGCACCCTGCGCCCCACCAGTGCAAAACTGCCCCTTACCCTATGGCGAACAAAGGAGACAGAACACCCGAGCACACGAAGAGCGGCCGAAAACCAAGCAGTAAACGGCCTAGCAGGGGCAGAACCCAAGGAACTTGTGAAATGTGGCCCCAAGGGCAGTACTTACAGGGCACCTAGGGAAGGGAATCCTAGGCGCATGCAGCCCGAGTACTGGAGACTCACATCTGGCTCACGCACCACCTAGAAGACAGACACCACACTCTAAGTACAGTGCTGAAACAACTACTGGAGCCGGAGCACACAACCGGTGCCTATAGCATCAGCCGAAGAACTGATGGGTGGATAGCCGGCGTGGGAGGTCTGGGGCTCCCCGTTCCCCCTCCCGGGGAGGCGGGAGCTGCGCAGACAGTGGCGCAGTGATGTGTGACGTCATACTAGTTTGCTGCTTTTTTGTTGGGGAGTTCTACCCACTAGTTTGGCTTTAGGTAGCAATTTTAGCCAGAATAGGGGTTTGTTTTGGAATGCTTACCTTTCTGGATGCTTGACCCGGTCGATGGCAAACATAGAATGCTTCCAACCACACGGGGATTTCTATAGGCCATTGCTCCCCTTGCCTCTCTGAGGAGGCCAGGTTCTGGCCGTGGTCCCCGGTAGGTCCAAGAACTCCATACACATGACTGATGCCAAAGTCTGACATTAGCTTATCAGCGGGTATAGCTCCGGGGAGCCGACGGGGCTCCCCCCAGAAAACCCAGGCGGGTTTAAAACAAAAATTAATTTTAATATGGGCTAACTTAGTTATTTCTATTATTATTATATATTATATTATAGTATTATTATATATAATATTATTATATTATATTAAGCTCATGAATTATTGGCTTAATTATGTTAGGTTAGGATTGGTTAGGTTTGATTAAGTTAGATGGATTAGGCTAAGTTTAATCAAATTTCTGTTAGTTAACTCAAAATAAAAAAAAATCAAATCATATATAATGCAATGCAAAGCTTAACCATTCCACAGGAATAAAATTGTGAAAATATAATATTTCAGGAAAATTCAGCTTGTTAGGCAACTTGGCATATTAGGTACAACATACATATAAACACTGCACATTGATAATACACACACACACACACACTTTCGCAAACAGAGTGGTAGACGGTTGGAACAAGTTAGGGGAGAAGGTGGTGGAGGCCAAGACCGTCAGTAGTTTCAAAGCGTTATATGACAAAGAGTGCTGGGAAGACGGGACACCACGAGCGTAGCTCTCATCCTGTAACTACACTTAGGTAATTACACACACACATACACATACACATACACATACACACACACACACACACACACACACACACACACACACACACGGAAAAAATGGAAGCAGCAGTAAAGGAAGCCCAAAAATGCAGCAACCAAGATAAAACAAACATTAGGCTGGAAGTGAGAAAGGAATTGGCATCTAACCCGAGGTTGGTGCAAAACACAGTTGATCGGAGTAAGTCCCTGATAATTTTTGGCTGCAAAGAAAAGGAGATAACATCTAGGTCAGAAAGAGCTGTAGAAGAAGCAAAAGTAGTAGATAAAATTGTTGGCCTCGTGGAAGGTCTTACAACCAAAGAGAATGTGTGCGACTACAGGAGAATAGGCAGATATGTAAAAGGGAAAGATCGACCTTTGAGGATCACCCTAAACGGTGCCAAGCAGATGGAAGAAGTACTAAGGAATGCTAGAAAGTTACAAAGTGATGAGGATGGGAAAATGTGGTCATTAAGACGAGATCTTTCAAGAGAAGACAGAGAGAAGCTGAAACTGAACCTCGCTGAGGCAAAACGTTTAAATGAGAGCAGGAATGAAGAAGAAATCAAATTTTTTTCTACAAAGTGTTAGGGGTAGGCAGACCAGTAAAGTGGTACATAAAGGCAAACCAACACAATCAATAGAGAGAGGGGGAGTGAAGAATAAGGAGAGGGGGAACAAGTTCCTGAAGATTGCATACACCAACATAGATGGAGTAAGATCGAAGATATTGGAGTTAAGTGATGTAATACAGATGCAGACACCAGACATTGTTGCACTCACGGAGACAAAACTTGAAGATGATATTTTAAATGAGGTCATATTCCCAAGGGGCTACTCAATTTGGAGAAGGGACAGAAAAATTAGGAAAGGCGGTGGCGTTGCTGTGCTGGTGAAAGAACACATAAAGGTGAAGGAAATAATGACTGCCAATCCACAAGAGGTTGACATAATAGCACTAGAGATCTGCCATGAAGATGATAAACTAATGGTCATAAATGCATATAGTCCACCACCAAGCAGCACATGGTCAAAGGAGGAGCTAGATAGTAAACGAGAAGGTCTTATAACAATAATGAGAGAGATTATAGCGAGAGCGGATAACGATAGGTCACGACTGTTGATAGTTGGTGACTTCAACTTGAAATCCATAGACTGGGAAGCATATGAAGCTAAAACAGAAGATTTTTGGACCTGTAAATTTGTAGACCTCATCCTGGAAACATTCTTGTATCAACATGTTAAACAAGCTACGAGGATGAGGGAAGGGGACGTTCCCTCCATGCTAGATTTGATATTTACCAGGAAGGAGGAAGAAGTATTTGACATTCAGTACCTTCCTCCCTTGGGTAAAAGTGACCATGTCTTTTTGGGAATAAAGTATGCAATGCGTTATAATCTGGAAGAAAATAAGGAGGATGAGGCAGTTGAAAAACCTGACTTCAAGAGAGGACATTATGGCAACCTTAGAAATTTTTTTAGTGAGTATAATTGGACAGACTTGTTGCTAGGCAAGGAAGTGAATGAGATGTATGTCAAGTTTTGTGAAATATATGATAAAGGCACAAACAAATTTATACCAAAACAGAGATGCAGAACTAGGAAACAGGATTGGTTCAATAGGAATTGCGAGAGGGCCAGAGACCAAAAGACACAAAAATGGAATCAATACAGGAAGAGGCCAAACCCCCAAACATACAAACGATACAAAGATGCAAGAAACAACTACACAGCAGTGAGGAGAGAGGCAGAAAGAAATTTTGAAAAAGGGATTGCAGACAAATGTAAAACAGAACCAGGTCTATTCTACAAATTCATAAACAACAAATTGCAGGTAAAGGATAATATTCAGAGGTTGATAATGGGAAATAGATTCACGGAAAATGAAAAGGAAATGTGTGAAACACTAAACGAAAAGTTCCAAAGTGTGTTTGTACAAAATGAAATCTTTAGGGAACCAGACACAATAAGAATTCCAGAGAACAACATAGAGCACATAGAGGTGACTAGAGACGAAGTGGAAAAAATGCTCAAGGAGCTAAGTAAGAACAAGGCAGTTGGTCCAGATGGAGTTTCACCATGGGTTCTGAGAGAGTGTGCACCTGAGCTCAGCATTCCACTTCAGCTGATTTTTCAGGCATCCCTGTTTACAGGAGTTGTAGCTGATGTGTGGAAAAAGGCTAACATAGTTCCAATCTACAAAAGTGGAAGCAGGGAAGACCCCCTTAATTATAGACCTGTATCATTGACAAGTGTAATAGTCAAAATATTGGAAAAAATAATTAAAACTAAATGGGTAGAACACCTGGAGAGAAATGATATAATATCAGACCGACAGTATGGTTTTCGATCTGGAAGATCCTGTGTAACGAACTTACTCAGTTTTTATGATCGAGCAACAGAGATTTTACAGGAAAGAGATGGTTGGGTTGACTGCATCTATCTGGACCTAAAAAAGGCTTTCGACAGAGTTCCCCATAAGAGGTTGTTCTGGAAACTGGAACATATTGGAGGGGTGACGGGTAAGCTACTAACATGGATGAAAAATTTCCTAACTGACAGAAAAATGAGGGCCGTAATCAGAGGCAAGGTATCGGATTGGAGGAATGTCACGAGTGGAGTACCACAGGGTTCAGTTCTTGCACCGGTAATGTTCATTGTCTACATAAACGATCTACCAGAGGGATTACAGAATTACATGAACATGTTTGCTGATGATGCTAAGTTAATAGGGAAGATAAGAAACCTAGATGATTGTCATGCCCTTCAAGAAGACCTGGACAAAATAAGTATTTGGAGCAACACTTGGCAAATGGAATTTAATGTGAATAAATGCCATGTTATGGAATGTGGAATTGGTGAACATAGACCCCACACAACCTATAAATTATGTGAGAAATCTTTAAAGAATTCTGATAAAGAAAGGGATCTAGGGGTGGTTTTAGATAGAAAACTGTCACCTGAGGACCACATCAAGAACATTGTGCGAGGAGCCTATGCTACACTTTCTAACCTAAGAATTGCTTTTAAATACATGGATGGAGAAATACTAAAGAAATTGTTCACGACTTTTATTAGACCAAAGCTGGAATATGCAGCGGTTGTATGGTGCCCTTATCTTAAGAAGCACATCAACAAACTGGAAAAGGTGCAACGACATGCCGCTAAGTGGCTCCCAGAAATGAAGGACAAGAGCTATGAGGAGAGGTTAGAGGCATTAAATATGCAAAAACTAGAAGATAGAAGAAAAAGAGGCGATATGATCACTACGTACAAAATAGTAACAGGAATTGATAAAATCGACAGGGAAGATTTCCTGAGACCTGGAACTTCAAGAACAAGAGGTCATAGATTTAAACTAGCTAAACACAGATGCCGAAGAAACGTAAGAAAATTCACCTTCGCAAATAGAGTGGTAGACGGTTGGAACAAGTTAAGTGAGAAGGTGGTGGAGGCCAAAACCGTCAGTAGTTTCAAAGCGTTATATGACAAAGAGTGCTGGGAAGACGGGACACCACGAGCGTAGCTCTCATCCTGTAACTACACTTAGGTAATTACACTTAGGTAATTACACCACACACACACACACACACACACACACACACACACACACACACACACACACCACACACACACACACACAGTTGATTGACAGTTGATTGACAGTTGAGAGGCGGGACCAAAGAGCCAAAGCTCAACCCCCGCAAGCACAATTAGGTGAGTACAATTAGGTGAGTACACACACACACACACACACACACACACACACACACACACACACACCACACACACACACACACACACACACACACACACACACACAAAGAAATATAAGAAAATTCACTTTGGCAAACAGAGTGGTAGACGGTTGGAACAAGTTAGGTGAGAAGTTGGTGGAGGCCAAAACTGTCAGTAGTTTCAAAGAGTTATATGACAAAGTGTGCTGGGTAGACGGGACACCACGAGCGTAGCTCTCATCCTGTAACTACACTTAGGTAATTACATACATGGAGAACATAAGGCTTACTTGTCCTGGAGGATGGGATTCTGCCAGGCCTCAATATCATCCTCCCATTTCTTATAGTAGTGAAGGGCGTACGCAGCCATCTCCTGCGCTGATGTGTGCTCATCACCGAACCAGCGTACGTATCGTCTGTTGGACTGAGAGTTTAGCGAGGTATTCCAACGACTCCTAAAGTAGGTGTTAAATGCATTCTCAGCCCACAATATATTTACTACCATTCACCTCTTCCAGAAGAAAATGAAGCACAATAATAGTAATAATAATAATAATAATAATAATAATAATAATAATACAGTAATAATAAATAATAATAATTAATAATAATAATGATGAAAATAATAATAATAGAACAGTGGACTCCTTACATTTGGATTCTGAAAATAAAATTTTCCATATAATGTAAACAATCTCAGCCAGTTATGGTTTCTAGACTAAAGTAAAATGGATACTAACCTGATCTGCTTATCTACAACAGAGATAAAAGTCAATAAATTTCAAAATTAAACAAATTAAGTTATTAAGTGTAGACCAAATGAAAAGCTTCTTTTCAAGTAGCCACTCAGTAGATTCTTAATACTGTAGAATGCAATGATATACCCCCTTCTTGGGCATCACTTCAGTAGCTCCCAAGCTTATTAACTGTTACAACAGGCAATGCCATCTGGGGGGAAGTGCCAACTAGGGACAAGAATCCTTACAAGGAGAAAATCCACAGGAGTCGTGATGAGGATTCGAACGTATAGAGTGGGTATTCCCACACACATGCCCCAAACAACTAAGCCACGACATATTTGTCTGGGGCAGGTGCGTGGGAATACCCACTGCATAGGTTCGAATCCTCATCACGGCTCCTAAGGATTTTCTCATTGATGCATGATGTTAGTATGATTACTCTGTGTAGTCCTTACAACGTTCCCATTCCCCTTTATGAATGTAATCAAAGATTAATCAATACTAAGGCAAACTGCCCCAGAAGCAATGATAGGGAGGCTACAAGACATCCAAACTCAGGGAAATGTTTTGTAGAAGTGAAAATAACCAAAACAATACTATGAAAACCACTAGAAAACATTCCTAACAATGTTCGTAATGTTTAGACATGCTCCTTTGCCACCAAGTGGCAGCCCAAGTCACCCTGGGGTCTAGGCGATGAGCCCACCTCACTCTTCAGCCCAGCTGCAACCCACTACAGTACCGTGGGAAACAAGGCAGCAACAGTGCTGAGGTGATGCCCAGAGAAGAGCACTTCATTACATTTAACACTGTATATCAGGGCAGCCTTCTCAACAACTTCCCTGATCTTTCTCCCCATAGTGCATAGAATAATGAAAACCTGCCTGTACATAACAAAGATAATGACATAATAGTCATGATGACATCTGTAAGAGGCAGGATGAGACTTAGCCTGAACCCAAGCAGAGAAAGTACACAGGCGTTGGACATGAGTGACCAACCCACCACTACACACGTCAGGATGCTAACATGTGGAAGCTGTAAACAAAAAGTCAAAGAAATGTAAGGAACCATTTTTATCATTTCAAACCCTTCACCAGGCATTATTCCTGTCTGTTGCCGTTTTAATTATTGTTGTCTTTCCTTTCCTGGTATTGGTGGAGTCATCTACTATCCAACAATGTCACCTGATATACGTGTTGCTTTCTCAGCCTCTATTTTTGGGTTCAGGGATTGACTTTGCTTCTCCACTTCTGAAGTTAACTCTGACATTCTTGAACCTGTGCCCAGCCGGTCCTCCTCTAGAGCCTGCTTGGTCCCTGGATGTTGTGCTCGGCTTCTTATCCATGCAATTCTTATCCATGTCGTGGCGCAGTCGATTACGGCGCATCTGGGATCATCCTGGACGTAGGTTCGAACCCTCCTCACGGCCCTTGTGGATTTATTCTCAGCTTCTTGTAATAACGTCAAGTCTGTCTTCTCCATTCAAGGACGTGACATAGAAGGTTCTCTTTTCCTTAGCTCTGGTCACGGGTAAAAGGGCTGGTGAACTACAGTACAGTACAGTATTAGCTCTGGTCACAGGTAAGAGGGCTGGTGAACTACAGTACAGTACAGTATTAGCTGTGGTCATAGGTAAGAGGGCTGGTGAACTACAGTACAGTACAGTATTAGCTCTGGTCACGGGTAAGAGGGCTGGTGAACTACAGTACAGTACAGTATTAGCTCTGGTCACAGGTAAGAGGGCTGGTGAACTACAGTACAGTACATTATTAGCTGTGGTCACGGGTAAGAGGGCTGGTGAACTACAGTACAGTACAGTATTAGCTCTGGTCACGGGTAAGAGGGCTGGTGAACTACAGTACAGTGCAGTATTAGCTCTGGTCACGCGTAAGAGGGCTGGTGAACTACAGTACAGTACAGTATTAGCTCTGGTCATGGGTAAGAGGGCTGGTGAACTACAGTACAGTACAGTATTAGCTGTGGTCACGGGTAAGAGGGCTAGTTAACTACAGTACAGTGCAGTATTAGCTGTGGTCACAGGTAAGAGGGCTAGTGAACTACAGTACAGTGCAGTATTAGCTGTGGTCACAGGTAAGAGGGCTGGTGAACTACAGTACAGTACAGTATTAGCTGTGGTCACGGGTAAGAGGGCTGGTGAACTACAGTACAGTACAGTATTAGCTCTGGTCACAGGTAAGAGGGCTGGTGAACTACAGTATATGGTTTGCTGTATCAACCAAGTTCTCTGGTGGGTAGTTCAGGCAATCAGTTTATGCATGTGTAATGCCAACATAGGGTTCAGAAGGGGTTTGAACCTTCATGCAATGACCTTTGTCAGTCATTCTGGCTGGAGTGAGTATTCTCTAGAAACTCCCTAGCATCTAAAATGAGCCCTACAAGGATGACTGAAAATTATCTAGAACATCAATGCCAGTATGTCGTCCTGCCTGACTGTGTATGATCTTGGTTTAGAAAGCAACCGAGCGAATCTGTTGAATAAGGAGCTTTTTAATTTGATTTGAAGCCTTATATAAACAAAGAACAGATTATTTTAAGTGGGCAGACCTTATTTAAATCTACTGTATAAGTTTTTAGCAATTTTAAAATTCCCAACCAAGAAGAATACAATTTTAACCCTTCAATTGCGCATCGCATCATATGATGCTTTGACCGACTTGCAGTAAATTGCGCGTCGCATCATATGATGCGTTGGAGTACTACGCAAGATTTAAACGGCCCGCGGATACACGGGGTTCACCACACCTTCATCAGGGCTCTTGTAAACAGACGCCATTTTTAAAAAAAATCGTGGGCCAAACTCCCGGGTGTTAGGGGCCTCAGTATCGAGTAAGCTACCAAGCCTGACACACGCAGCATGAGCTCACAGCACTGCTGTTCAGCTTGTGACCACAGCATCGCCTAAAAATGCCATAATATACTTGTTCATGCTATTATGTAGCGATAATATTATTACAGAAGACCCCTGACTGTGATAAAACTGACTATGGGTCTGATAATAAGAGGATTGTGACGATATTTAGCGCTGTGCTCCATGGAGGGAGGAGTAATGCGGTGGGAGGGAGGGTGGTGGTGTTGTTATCTGACTGTGTGTGGCCACCTTTTATTGACTGCACTCAGCATACCAGCTTAGTGGTTCGCTATGGTGAACACAAATGTAGATACTTATATATAACATGTGTATAGAGGGTATAAACAGCAAGAGTAGGAGGTTGGGAGCCGCCATTTTGGTGAGAGGAGCGTCGTCTGCAGGAATTATCGTGTTGTTTACTGGTGACTACGATGGTCTTTGGGGACCATACCAGTTTACTTGTACAAGTATGGTGAATAAACCGGTAGATATTTATATATAATGTGTGTATATAGCGTAATAACACCACAAGCAGTATTGTTGGAGGAGAAATATTAGTGCGTCTGGCCTTGAGGGCGGCAGCCATCAGCTGACTGTGAGGTCCTACGTCTTTCTGCCTACTCACCATACAAGAAGTCCTACTCACCATACAAGCTTAGATGTACAGTTATGGTGAACAAAACATGTAAATACTTATATATAACGTCTGTATATAAAAGCAAAAACAGTATGGTGAGTGGAAAATGGTGGCAAGTCAGGTGAGGTGAGGGAAGGAGGGAGTGGCAGCCAGTGGCGGGCTGCCACTGCCACTCAGCATACCAACTTAGTGGTTCGTTATGGTCAACACGAATGTAGATACTTATATATAGCGTCTGTATATAGTGAATAAAAGCAAAAACAGTATTGTGGAGGAGAATGTGGGTGAGTCAGATGACTTGGGGAGGGCGTGAGTGGCTGGCTGGTACACGGCGGTCACTCCTCGTTACTTTTTGATTCATAATAGCAACTTAGGGTTCGTTATGGTGAACAAAACATGCAGATACTATATATAACCTGTGTATATAATGTAACAACCGATAAAGTATTTGTTCACTGTTTGATGAACATAATTGATTCAACAATAAGCACACCATATTTTTGAGTACAGCGATGATTCACTCATTTCATTACTGTATATAAATATATCACACTACACACTATGAATATATTACAGCAAAAAAAAACTACGAAAAATCAATCAGAGACATTGAAATAATTAGGCAATTATCTCTTTGTGGCAACTCCGGCCTGACAGCTGGCGATCAACAGACCGCCTGGGACGCATGCTGAGTGAGCGCCTGTTTTGTGCCAGACTTCCCTGCCCTATAGCAGCCAATATATTCAACTTATGATTTTTTTATTATTTTTCCGTGATCAGTGAACACAAATTAACAGGTTAGGAA
>WNGS01094365.1:229548-248477 GCA_020271785.1 Procambarus virginalis
GGAAACCGGAGGAAAAAGCGAGGGGCGAGACTCGACCCCAAGCTCATCCCCAACCAGCACAATGAGGCAAGGACAAAACAGAATCCAAGGAACTGGAAAACCAGGCCAGCACAGCAAAACCGACAAGGAAGGAGGGCGCCAAAAGGAGCACGGAAGGGCCGAACATAATGCCACAACCAACCCCGACACACAGCTGCAGTACCAAACACGCAGCAAAACGTCCCTACACTCCCCGAGGGAGCGGAGAAGATAGATAATCGTACACGAGCGGCACACAAGGGGACACAGGTGGAAACCGAGCACCCAACCGAGCCACAGGGACGGTAGGAGAAATGTGTGCAGTGTAACAGGCAACCGAAGGAACACATTGGGCAGCCCAACAAGGGCTGATCCCATACACAGCCCCAAGAGCAGAGACGAGAGCGCCCATGAAGCACAGAAACCGCTCAACAGGCAAACGACAGGGGAGAGGCGGAACTAAAGAGCCAGAACCCAACCCCGCAAGCACACAACACCCTCGACACAGGAAACGTACCACCACACAGGCCCCCCACCGTTGCACCGTGGAACAAGGTGGAGGCGGGGCCCCGAACTCAAGCCAGGTGAGACAAGCAAAGGAGAGGGGCAGGAGTACAGGCAGGGGTCGCCTCAAAAAGGCCAAGAGGCCACCCGCAGACACCCGGAACCGAGGAAGGAATCAGGTGGAGAGAACAAGAGCAGCCCAATATGGGCTAATAGCCCAGCAGCAGGCACCTCGGACGATACGGACCACTGTCACAAGTACGTACGGACACCCATGCCTACGCCCAAAAACAGCGTCAGGACGAAGGAAACGCCAAACCACACCAACTCACCTGCAGAACTGTTTCAGTGTCAGAGTGGTTGACAAACGGAATGCATGAGGAAGGGATGAGGTGGAGGCTGACTCCATACACAGAGTCAAGTGTAGAGATGATAGAGCCCAATAGGCTCAGGAATCGGTACACATGTTGATTGACTGTGGAGAGGCAGGACCAGAGAGCCAGAGCACAACCCCCGCAAACACAACTAGGAGAGTACAGCAGCACCCCAGACAACCCTCAAGCAACGGGCACGGATGGGATGAAGAGCGAGAGGCGAAGCCCCCCCCCCCCCCCCCCGAGAAAATGGAAGCACAACACATGTGCACACCGCCCGGAACCAAAACAAACTCACGGTGCATGTGCAGGACGCGAAAGAAAAGTAGCCCAACAGGGCGAGAAGTAGCCCAATACTGCTACAAGTAGCCCATACTGCTACAAGTAGCCAATACTGCTACAGTAGCCCAATACTGCTACCAGTAGCCCAATACTGCTACCAGTAGCCCAATACTGCTACAAGTAGCCCAATACTGCTACAAGTAGCCCAATACTGCTACAAGTAGCCCAATACTGCTACAAGTAGCCCAATACCGCTACATAACCTAAACCTACCTTGCAACGCACGAGCTGCCTGCACCTGAATTGATTCAGCAGCAGACTGGACGAATTGAGTCACAAACAAGCAACATAGCTCGCAGGACTCAGGGTCGAATGTGTCACCGACCCAACAGGCAGCATGACGGACGCAAAAACAATGAGAGTCACCCTGAGACAAGGGGACAGAGCAACCCTCAAACTCGCACACAGCGAGAGGGGACGCAAGGGACTCCTCCATCGGACCCGAGAGCCCCCGCGGGTTTTCCAGGGCCCCTAGACTGGGTCTGCTAAGGGTTATCCCAGGCAGGGCACTGCTAACCGGCTACCCAAACTACCAAACAATCTGCTAAAAGCTGAACCCACAGGACGTGTCCACTCGCGAGGGCGAAGCAGGGGGTGCCACCACACAAACGATCCTAATATAAGGGGAACAAGGCAGACCCCCCTACCAGGCAAAAACAAAAAAAAGAAAAACCACCCAAGTGGACAACGGACCCAGAGGGAACAGAACCGGCCGCTGTAATAGGTGAAAACTAGCAACGCAGAGCCCCGCGCCCCACCAGTGCTATAACTACCACTTACCCCAAGGTAACAAGGGAGTAAAACCCCAAACCTCAGGGCGGCCAAACGCCAAACAGCGAAAAGCCAACAGAGGTAGACCCAAGGCGACTTGTGGAAGGTAACCCCAAGCCCCAAGGGGGGTACTTACAGGGCACTCAGGGAAGGTGACCCTAAGCACATGCAGCCCGAGTACCTGAGAATACTACTCCCAGCTCACACGACCACCGTAAGAGCAGCACTGAAAAACAATTCACAGCGCTGAGACAAGACTGGAGCTGGAGCCACACGACCATGCACGATCCCATCAGCCGAGGAACTGAGGTGTGGATAGCCGGCGCGGGGGTCTGGGGCTCCCCCTTCCCCCTCCTGGGGAGGGGGAGCTGCGCAGACATGCGGCGCGGCTGGTGTGACGTCATGCTAGTTACTCGTTTTTCTTTTGGGGAGTTCTGTCCACTCGTTTGTTAATTTTTGTTGTTAACCAGAATAGGGGTTTGTTTTGTGGCGCTTACCTTTCTGGGTGCCTGTCCCGGTCGATGGCAGATATAGAATGCTCCAAATCACATGTGCATTCTATGGGCCATTGCTCCCCGTGCCTCTCTGAGGGGGCCAGGTTCTGGCTCGTGGTCCCCGTAGGCTAGAACTCCACCCACATCGACTGATGCATAGTAGTTAGAATATCCATATCAGCCATGGATAGCTCCGGGGAGCCGTAGGGGCTCCCCCCAGAAAATTATTCTTTGTCACTTTTATCTATACCTGTTACTATTTTGTACATAGTGATCATATCACTTCTTTCTTTCATCTTCGTTATATTTAACCCATCTAACTCTCCTTGTAGCTTTTCACTTCTAGATAGGAGCCATTCAGATGCATATCTTTGAACCTTTAATTAATTATAAACTTTAGAAATTATTAGTTAGGAATTTGCAGTTTATTTATATATTTGGGTAATAAACGATTTTATTGAATTTATGGTGTTGAGCGAATTTTCCCCAATTATTATTTATGATTTTTAAGATCCTAGTTTATGGTTTTGCAAGCTTCCTGTGGACCTTCCAAGCACTCGCATATTTTAAATATATTCTTCCTTGTGTGATTTAAGCAGCATTTAAAGTAAATTCAACTCCCTCCTTTTCGATTTAATTGGGATACACATTCTTGGTATTCCTACGGCTATTGACTGGNTGTTTTTCTTAATAGCTGATAATGAATGTTTGTTGGGACTGATATTTCAGAAACAATTACATTAACATTTAATTATTTTTACAATGACCAGCTTTGTCTTAAAGGCGAGAATAAATTTGACAAGATATGAAAAATGTCTGGATACCAAAGAGCATGATGCCATCTCTTATGCATGACGCCATTTCTTTCCCAACATGGAAGGCACAAAATGTACCACACTGTGGAAGTTAATGGACTTACTGTAGCAATCAACATAAATAACTATTTTGTCATCATCTTTGTGGAAGATTATGCTTGCATTAAGCACTATTGTGAGTTGCATCTGGGTAGTCCGTAGTGGACTTTAAGGGACCTCAATAACCCTAAGCACAGGCTTCCTGTCACCAACAACAGAAATTAAATTAATGCTGAAGAATCTGTCTATTGAACAAAATATAATCTGTACACTGTGCCTAATAACACATGATTAATTATGGAGTATGTTAAGCAAATGTTACTCTTCATCTACATGAAAATGTTGAGACACAATCATTTAGACTTCTACTTACACACACTCTTCCTGTCCAACATGATGCTGGGTATTAGGTAGAATTGCTACAGCTCTACTCAAAACACTTTCAAAGTGAGCTTAAAATGTCTACTCCTCATGGTGCATAGATTATATGTCATTATCTAGTACAACACTCTAGGGATGTCATACAAAAGTACTACTACTCTATGTACCTTAAAGTCATATGTACAATCTGTATTATATACACAGTATATTTTATGGATAAATATTGTATAATATATAATCACCTGAGTCACAACAATGTGGTGACTTAGGATAATTTAGTAATCATTTTATCCAGAAAGTTTTAAAGAACTGGATAAAACAAAAACAATAGATGTCAATCTAAACTTATATACGGTAATACTTTGCTATATGCATCATAATCAACTGTTCGTAGCTGAAGAATCCAGACCATGAACATGGGCTGGATTTAGTTCTAGTGATATGACAGCAAGACAGTTTGACTTATGTCCTTTAAACAATTAACACTTCAACATTCTGTAAATACTGAATTGGAATTTATCAGATATGTTTACAGAAAATTCCAGGAACAATGGAAAATAAAATACAGTTATCAAATACTGTAGATAATTGTATAAAATTTATTTATTTTTTAACCATGAACTACATGCACATGCCAGCGCGCGCACACACACACCACACACATCAAAATCATACAAAAAGGAAGACTTTTTTGTCTTAGGAAGTTAATTCCAAGTCATTATACAGTATACAGATCCAAACTGTAGCAGCACATCAGCACTGCTAGCAAGTACTGCTACACCAATTTGCAAGCAGCTGGTCTGAGCGAAGCTGGCAAGCCGATACATATAAGATACATGATAACACACCATCGGCCACTATCAGCACAAAGCAGCCAGAGCATCACCACCTCAGCCCAGCCATCTCAACCAGATGGACTTAGACTATAGTCACCTACACGATCTGACATCTCTGCCAATTGCAGTTTACAGCCTCGCCTTACAGTTCATCCGGCCTTGATGTCATCATGACATACATCATCCATGTAAACATTATAACAAACTGATATTCTGTTTACCATATTGCATACTTACCATTCCTTCTATAAGCGTACTGTACCTTAACCTCAGTCTGTAGTCAATCATCTACAGTAATTACCTAAGTGTAGTTACAGGATGAGAGCTACGCTCGTGGTGTCCCGTCTTCAGCACTCTTGTCATAAACGCTTTGAAACTACTGACGGTCTTGGCCTCCACCACCTTCTCCCCTAACAGTACAGAACTAAACATGTAAAGTTTGCATGGAACATTAACAATTTATTCTTACATCACAATATAAAATAATCTAACCCAAAAATAAATATCTACACACACACACATACACACGAAAATAAATTAGGATTTTAAAGGAATACTCAAATTATGGAAAATCTGCTAAAAAACATCACAGGACTTGCATATACGTAATTTTAAAACACACAAAAAGTACCATTGATGGTATACAGTCAAGTCCATTAAATTTTAACAAAGACCTGTCATCTGCTACATTACTGTAAATATGTTAGCAGTAATGATGCATACTGTACCCATGCTAAAGGATACCACTTTCAGTCCACACCAAGACAATGCTACCAATTACTGTATCACCGTGATCAATACTAACCACCTATTTCAAACATAATACTGATGAATGACATACTTACTACTGAAAGACAACCATCTACTGCCATATCGAAACAAGTGGCAAATAAACCGATACACTACTAGCCTAATTTAAGCATATAAAAAAGCTAGAAATGACTGACAGGAAACTATTATACAAGGACAAATCTGCACTTGAAATTATGTTTAACACTACAAGGCACTGATCAGTTCATGAGCACCATCATAATCATTTTTGCCAGTTGACAACTTGACACAAAGTTTGACTTAACAGACTTACACATTTCCGTTGCGACAAAGTATCGCACACTTTGAGTATCAACTCATTCCTATGTTGCAATGAAGTAAACTTCAAGTGAAACTCTTGGCTGAAACACTTGGTTTATATAAGCTTCCATTCATAATACAATGGGAAGTAGCATTTGATTAACTTGGATCATCAGAGATTCAAACTGAGGCTACAAAACCATTATCCAACCAACCACACCATGGAGTCAAGCCTGGCCTCGGGCCAGGCACGGGGAGTAGAAGAACTCCTGAAACCCCATCAAGCAGGTATCAAGCAAGTATGGATACACACACAATAACGATGGATACTAGAAGTGCCTGACTGGTACCCAACAGAGACTCTTAGCTCTCCTTGGGTTAGGCGTTTGTTAGATTATTGCTCTCATTTTTCAGGCCCGGGTTCGAATCTAAAAATGATCCAGGTGAATAAAACTTTGTTTATTCTGGACCAAGAAATCTAATAAGTTTATAAATAGTCTCATGGATGTAAAAATAATTTGAAAATAGTTTATAGCATTAGAATAAATAAAATCATGTAACATTCACAATTAGCAATAGTACATTTTCATTAGTGATTGTGAACTTTAAATAACACTCAGATGATAGCTCAGCAAAACAAATTACAAAAGTAATAAAAATAAGACTAAACCAAAAACCTGTCAACTTAAAACTGTTTGAACTTTAACTGGTTAGCTGGTGTAATACCCCAGGGGCCAGATTCACAAAGCAGTTACACAAGCACTTACGAACGTGTACATCTTTCCTCAATCTTTGACGGCTTTGGTTACATTTATCAAACAGTTTACAAGCATGAAAACTTCCGAATCAACTGTTGTTATTGTTATAAACAGCCTCCTGGTGCTTCGGAACTCACTAACTGTTTAATACTGTAATTGTAAACAAAGCTGCCAAAAATTGAGAAAAGATGTACAGGTTCGTAAGTGCTTGCATAACTGCTTCGTGAATCTGGCCCCTGCATAGGTGGGAACATTTTCTCATATACAAAACCTCAAAGATTCTATTGTCATGTCTTGACTCAAGTTTACTACTATTTAGTCAAAATAATAATTGGGTATAACAATGACTTAAAATAACGAAAAATTATTTCCTGCTTTACTTTCAGTCTTAAGGAATTCTATTCTATATGATTAAATGATCATGAAGTACAAATGTATTAATATTAAATTACAGTGTCTAGAATATGATAAAAGACCCGACAAGAGTCCACCCATCAAGAGAAATGTAAGAAATCAAAAAAGATAAGATAAAGTTATCTCCAGTGATAGCAGTCATCACAAAGTCAACAAATAAGCGGGGCATCTATTATTCAGTTTAGACAGTACTAGTGAGGAGTGCAAATGCAGGAGCATTAACCTCTTTCTGCCCCCAGTAGATTTGCAACAAAACTTGGATTAACATAAGGTCCTTGGAGCATCGAGTCTATATACAAACAAGGAGTCACAATAACGTGGCTGAAATATGTTGACCAAACCACACACTAGAAAGTGAAGAGACGACGACGTTTCAATCCGTCCTGGACCATTCTCAAGTCGATTGTGAAGGGTCCACTCAATTGACTTGAGAATGGTCCAGGACGGACCAAAACGTCGTCATCTCTCCACTTTCTTTTGTGGTTTGGTCAACATCGAGTCTATAGGTACCGGGCATGCAACAACCAAAAGAGGTGGGTGTCAAAGATGAACCCCAAGAGAACAAATCCACAAGGGCCATGACGAGGATTCGAACCTGCGTCCGGGAGCATCCCAGACACTGCCTTAATCAACTGAGCAATGACAGGGTTAAAAAAAAAAAAAAAAAAAAAAGGAGTTCAAACTGAAGTTCTACTAAACTTACTGGATCCCGTAGCCTCTCCGAGGCACAAACCAGGATTTTACACATCTCCCTCCTGCACCCGAGCTATGTCAATAGGCCGTTCTCCCTCTTCGCCCTTACATCATTACACACAGAGATCACACTAACGTGATGCATCAAATGAACAAATCCACAAGGGCCGTGGCGAGGATTCAAACCTGCATCCGGGAGCATCCCAAACACTGCCTTAATCGACTAAGCTACGACAGGGTTTGTCTCGAGAGGCTACGGAATCCAGTAAGTTCAATAGAACTTCGGTTTCAACTCTTTTAACCCTGTCGTAGCTCAGTTGGTTAAGGCAGTGTCTGGGATGTTCCCGGACGCAGGTTCGAATCCTCGTCATGGCCCTTGTGGATTTGTTCATTTGAAGCATCACGTTAGTGTGATCTCTGTGTGTAATGAACCCCAAGAGTTTAACATCATTCTTGTATAAATGCAGACGTCTACAGTGGCTCAAGAGTGGTTATTATGTATCCCTTTAAGGAGTTTAAGGAATACCTAATAACAATAATTAAATATTTATAACTGGAGGCTATAAATAATGCACATCATAATTACATAAATTCATCTAAACTTTTTATCCATCTTGAGGCTCTTTATACAACCTGGCTGAAAAATATAGCTTTAGGTTGACTCCTGTACATCTAACACACACACACACACACACTTGGCAATGAAATAATGCCAAGGCTGTTTTGAAATCTGTAAAAAATGACAAATAGAGTAAAGTGCTAATTTATTAAAGCTGCTTGTATACAGTTGGAATTGGCAGTGTAGTGGCTTGTGGCTATTCATCCAACATTTAATAGCTTTACACTTCAATCCAAAACTGAGGTACACTTGAGAAAAACTAAATTGTCTTTGGCAATACACTAGTTCTTATTTCTCTTTCACATCACATTGTACACTAAATAACACTTGTTCTATAATTCTCACTCATTATTGTCCAATAAGTTATTACCCTCTGAATAATATCTTAATGAGCACACAATATGTAGTGCACAATGCATCATGCTCAGTATCTAAAATATGTTACTGAATATCAAACACTATTATAGAACACCCAAACAACTCATTGTGATGCATCACTTGACGAGTCGAATGCCATATCCCTGGTACATCCGGCTGACAGAATGGGGGACGGGCTTCGTCTTGAGGCCTTCTCTTCGTTTTCTGTTGCCTTTTTTTTCTGTTGCAGGCAGTATGCATAATACATGGACCATATAGACAGAGGGCGCATGTATCCAATAGCTCTGTATTTGCGCTCCCCATACAAAGCTTCAGGAGTTTCAAAACCTAGGCCAATCTTTTCGTACACTGTGCGATAAACTCCTTCAGCAGTTTTAAATCCTTCTTCAACCATACCCTAAAATAATAAGACCATTAACTAAGTTTACTGAATAATCTGCAAATTAACTAGACTGCACATTGTAAATCAGTCATGCCTGCAAATGGGTGGCAAAAACCTAGAGTTCAGAGAAGAAATTGACATATTGGGCATGAAATTTGACTCTTCTATGACAATGAAGAGCCATGTGCTTAACCTAAACCAAAAGGAAGCCAGGAAACTTACACCCCCTACTGTGCATCTCACACCTTCTTGACAGCAGGGGCTGCAAAACATTTTAAGAATCACAAGTTCGCTCCCATCTTGAGGTTGCACCCCTCTCCTGGATTGCCTGCCGTCCATCATTTATCAGAATGTTGGACAAAGTGGAGAACCATGCAAGAAGGCTCATCTCTGGTCTTGACCAAGTCTGGTGGGAATGGTCTGAATATCAAAGCCTCCATCACCATTGTGATGTTGGTGGACTTTGTTGGAAATTTCCAACACTAATCATCTACTATTGTATTATAATAAATTACCATCACCTTACTAATTGCAGTAGTTCTTAACACCACTAACAGTAGTGTTAATATAATTTAATCTGAGCCTATTGCTGATAATATGACTCCTGATCATGTAAAATCGAGTTATTAATTGAAATTATTTCATAACAGTTTTTATTCTGTTACGATTGAATGCTCTGGAGAAGTATAAATATCATCTCCATTTCTCGCTAGAGATCATTTATCGAGAATATAATAATTATTAAATCCCTATAATTGCAACCCAGTTCATATTACCGTATTTCATACATAATTACGCGAAAAGAATAATTCGTGTTTAATAATTTCTGTGATGAATGCGAGAGCGGGTTGGAGAAGGCGGCGACGCCATTACTTACAAAGACTTGGTCACGAGGCAGCGTTGACGAGACACATGGTGGCGTCTGGGAATTCTTATCGACAAGAATTACGTTGATACCCAGTTAACAAGTGTCAATTACTTATCCATGTGTTCTCTAGTGCCTCATCAGTTAATAACGCGTCAACAATTGAAGCCAGGACTCGTAATTAAGTGTGCACAGCAGTGAACATTGGGACTGGCAGACGCGAATTTCGGCAGACCTCAGTATTTGATACGCTCACTTAAGTATTCCCCTGTTTTTGATGCATCAAAGTAGGTAGTACATTTATGAGTAGTTTGTCGTCAGGAGGAGTGAACATCAAAAATAACATGTTAGTACTGTTTATCACTCATCTCAGTTTCATGAATATCTGAATATAATTTGTAGCCTAGTCAATCGCTACTTAAATTTCTTGTATTGCAGCGTGTATACGAGGTGCCAGCAAGATTCTCATCAGTCGTGTTATTTACCTCGAGTTCTTTCTCTATTGGGATTCCGTGACCACGAGGACGATTATTGATTATTGATTCTATATAATTCACATAGAATTTTCCATTGAATAATTATTGCTAGATTTGGTAATTAATGTTTATGCTCTAACTGTGCTCAGTGTTTATGCTCAGTGATTAATGACCTTTAATATTCATGATTTGAATTACCATATATTTGAATCATTTGTAGTTTAGATTTACCATGTTATTAACTAAACAATGAACTAGTGACGAACCACACTGGTTCCTAGATATATATGAACTTCTAGAAATAACCCCCCAATGTTGATATTTGAGGCTTTGGCTTTAATTAATAATTACAGTCTTCATTATTTTCAAGTGAATATTCTTTGAATGAGTTTCCATAGACACTGGTTCTCTAGTGTCATTCCAATGATCACTATTATTTGTTTTCCCTCTTTTCTCAAAAGAGGGTGGTCCTTCGATTTATTTCAATACAATAATTAAATAATTTAATTTCTGAGTTCAAGCCCCAGATACACAACAGACTTACTGTTATGTACAAGACCTCATGCTGGAACTGCCTTTCTCAAGAACATCACTCCATCAGCGATCATTGACTCCGAGGCTGACTCGCATCTGGAACTTGTTCGCTACAACAGGTTGATACACGGGAGATCAGGTCAACCGATCACATGTAGGCTCTGGCACACAGTTGGCTACTGGCTCATCCTGTTTCTTATATGACTGTTACTGTACTATACTTAGATTTAAATAAAGATCATTCACCACAAAAAAATAAATTTAGAGGTAGGCTTCAGATGAGCTGAGGTAGAATAACAACTTTTGTTTGCAGTTTCACTAGACAGTCCTAATGAACCCAAGTCCAGGTTAAAAAGTCCATGAAAGGAGTGCATACAGTATGTTGTATATGTGCATTACTATAAAAAGAGAACAGAGTGTGTTTATGCAAGACTGTAAATTTAGTCACAATAATGTGGCTGAAAAAAGGTTATGACATTAGGGTCCAGGACATACCGAAATGATGTTATTTCATTTCACTTCATATGTGTGGGTATGATTATCTTGAGGTTATCTTGAGGTTATCTTGAGATATCTCGGGGCTTAGCGTCCCCGCAGCCCGGCCCTCGACCAGGCCTCCTTTTTGTTACACAACCCCCAGGAAGCAGCTGCCTAACTCCTAGGTACCTATTTACTGCTAGGTAACAAGGGCATCAGGGTGAAAGAAACATTTTGCCCATTTGTCTCCGCCTCCACCGGGGATCGAACCCGGAACCTCAGAGTTACGAATTCGAAGTGCTGTCCACCGCCCGGGTGGTGCCTGACAGACAGTGGGTGGACAGTGACAGCGACAGTCAGGGGTGGACAGCGACAGCACTATGGCATTTCATGGGACAGCCTAAATGGTTATTTAAGGCTTGAATTATTTATATTAATTTATCAGTAGCTTTACAAACCATGGTTGAAACTTACACAATTCTCATAATTGGGAACAGGAAGCATATCAGGATTATAGACGTTTCCCTAGGCCTCCTATTTACTGCTATGTTAACAGGCATCAGCTGACCTACAGACTCTCGATATTGAGCCAAGAACGTAGACCACTACACTACAGCACCAACTATACATAGTATGGGGCACGTCTAACAAATTTATGCAAGAAATTTAAAGGTAAGGCTATTTAAAATAACCCAGCACTAGTGTTGATAGTGCTGCGGCCTCACATGCATGGGGTCCACAGTTCGAGACCCATACAGTCCAGGAGAATGGAATTGGGTTATTTGTTTCAACCGTGTTGTAAACTGGTTGGCAGATTGTGTTCCAGGGAAAACTAGAGGGGCAAAGGATAAAATCAACTGTATGACAGTAGAGCTCTAAGCCTGCTAACAAGAGGTAAAATTCATCTACACTTGTTCTGTCCCATGACTCAAAACAAATTACATTTTTTTTACAGCAATGGTGAATTATTTGTATTTTCAAGTACATATGTTGTAGCCAAAGGGTTAATCACATGGATAATAATGCTGATGACAAACTTGATGACATAATAATACTGAAACTTAATCATCAAACTAAGTTCTTTTAGAAAGAAGTTGTATACTTTGGCTTACCTCAAAGATCATTGTTGCAGCCAAGCCATAAGTGACGCCCACCCACATTTCTTCACTCTGTAGCGTGTAGCGATCAATGCTACCATCTGGATTCATACCATTGACTGCACCCATTTCTCCATTATTGAACTGCAGCACATTATATTCATAGAGAAGTTTCAGCACTGATTTGACACAATCGCGCTGAAAGACCTAGAGGAAAAAGTTTTGAAAGCCCTAAATTTTCATATATGGTAATCCCAGTACATAATGTATAGTAATTATCTAAGTGTAGTTACTGGATGAGAGCTATGCTAGTGGTGCCCCGTCTTCAACATATTCTTTGTCATACGACACTCTGAAACTACTGATGATTCAGTAGGTGGTAGCTTCCACCACCTTCTCACTTAACACTTTCGCGAAACGGCGTATGAAAAAAAAACTTTCCCCAACTGAAATGAGCGCTTCGGCAATCGAGCGGCAACATTTAAAAGTGTAAACTCTTGTGACTGTCCTGACGTTAATTTTCAATGTACGTATTTCATTTTTGTACCGATGTGCTCGCAATAGAATGTTCTAGAAGAACATAAGTATAAAATGTCATCAAAACATAAGTTAGATAAGCACCAAATAAAAAACTACGTCGATCACTAGCCGTGAGCGCCAGACAGCAATGAAATGTTTCTACTATCTTCAGGGTTGTCAACTCCACACTTGTCCTACAGGGTTAATTTTGGTATCACTGAAATCGCAACAAAATTCTCTACACGGACATATGCATATAAATATAGAATCAATGTCACAACCCACCCACAAGAGTGTGGGAAGTGGCCGAAGTGTTACCTGCGGCGGCATATCGGCGAAACCCGCATTGAAAAGTGTATATTCAATTCACTGTCCTGACATTATTTCTCGATGTACGTATTTCATTTTTGTACCAATGTGTTTGCAATAGAATGTTCTAGAAGAACATAAGTATAAAACGTCACATAAGGATGCGTTCGACCAGCAACAAATATAAAAACTACGTCGATCATACTCGTCGTGTCAATAATACAATTGTTTTACCACGATGATTCACTGCCGTGCCGTTCTCCCAAATAAGCTCTTCGGCTATTAGAGAAAACGTAAATTTCATGGCGAACATTTCTAAACTATCCCCAAGTAGATCGGATCGAAATTGGAATTTATACAAATATTTATTCTCGTGACGCCCGCCAGTGTCACCCTTGCGGAACCCGAACAAAACTTAGTGACGCGCTCGTGCGCCACCACGTGGCGAAAGTGTTAACTTGTTGCAACCATCTATCACTCTCTTTGCAGAAGTGAACTTTCTTATTTTTGTCCAGCAGCTTTGTTTCTTGAGTTTGAAAATATGTCCTCTTGTTCTTGAAGTTGCAGTTTGTTGTTGTTCAAGATTCGCTACCTGGAACAAAAAGTTCCAAGTAGCACGGGCTATGGTGAGCCCGTATTGAAGTTGCAGTTTTCAAAAAACCAGCGTTGAATGTAATGAAACGCCATTTTCTGGGCGAGTCCCGGAGGCTCCCCGGAGCTATCCATGGCTGATATGGATATTCTAACTACTTTGCATCAGTCGATGTGGGTGGCGTTCTAGCCTACCGGGGACCACGAGCCAGAACCTGGCCTCCTCAGAGAGGCACGGGGAGCAATGGCCCATAGAATGCACATGTGATTTGGAGCATTCTATATCTGCCATCGACCGGGACAGACACCCAGAAAGGTAAGCGCCACAAAACAAACCCCTATTCTGGTTAACAACAAAA
The DNA here is from genome assembly GCA_020271785.1 of Procambarus virginalis. Taxonomy (NCBI): domain Eukaryota; kingdom Metazoa; phylum Arthropoda; class Malacostraca; order Decapoda; family Cambaridae; genus Procambarus; species Procambarus virginalis. The sequence goes on from WNGS01094365.1 coordinate 243,665, forward strand.
ATTAACAAACGAGTGGACAGAACTCTCCAAAAGAAAAACGAGTAAACTAGCATGACGTCACACCAGCCGCGCCGCATGTCTGCGCAGCTCCCCCCTCCCCGGGAGGGGGAAGGGGGAGCCCCAGACCCCCGCGCCGGCTATCCACACCTCAGTTCCGAGGCTGGATATCAAAACCACGAAAAACCGCCGACCGGAGGGCGGGAGGGATGCCGGGGAGCCTCCGGGACTCACCCAGAAAATGGCGTTTCATTACATTCAACGCTGGTTTTCTGGGGGAAGCCCCTACGGCTCCCTGGAGCTACCTCACCAAAGACTACCGAAAAAAACAAGGGGACACACCCGGGAGGCAGTCGGTGAACCACTCCTCAACACGAAGTCAAGACAACAACCAAAATGGCTCCTCCGGAAAGCAGCAGGCACAACATTCGCCAGAAAAAGGGAGAACGGCCACAGACGAAGAAAACTATGACCAAGATCATAGGAGCCAAGAAACCACTGCGCCTGAGAAGAGCATGAAGCACTGCCACACGACCCCCAGAGGCCAATGCCAAAAGAGCCGAGGCAAAGCAAACCTGGCCCCGAGGAGCCACAACCACCAAGGAGAAGAAAAACAGGAGAGCACCCAGTCCAAAGACCTGGACGGCACAGGCAGTGCAGAAACAGGCCGGAGGTGAAACAATGCACGATACAGCCTGCGAAATGGCACAGAAGGAACATCGATACCGAAAGCTAGCAGCAGAAACCCAGGTGCAAGACCCAGGAACAGTCCCAAGCGCCTCTACACCTTCTGCAAGCCAATCCTATGACAGCCCCAGGAGGGAAAAGAAAACGCAGGACCAAAACCAAAATGCCACAAGCGTGCAAGGCCACCACCACAAGTGCAGCCGACAGGGAAGGAACCTGCATAAGGAGCCGCCCCGCACCAACCCTCGGCAGAAGGGCAAGAGCGAAGACTCGGCAAAAGGAGCAAAAGCGCCCACAGGAAAACGAGGAGCGCCGAGACAGCGCGAAGAGGAGATATATGCACAAAAGAACCAGAAGGCCAAACATCCAGAAACTGCCGGGAAGAGGACCCACAAGCCCTAGAAAGGACCGGAGGGAAGCTCAACCGAATGACGACAGACGTACCAGAAAAAGGGAAAGAGCTGACTGGGGTTAGAAGACACAGAATTGCACTTTCCCACTCTCTCATTATTCCTGCCCTTTCATTCTCCGCCGCACACGTACATGTACGTTTACAGGAGAGTGAAGGAGGAAGGGCCCACTGGGAAGTGTGTCAAGGAAAACCCAGCACAAAGACGCCGCCAGAGTAGCAGGCGCCGGCCCTGTCAACGAGAGGAGCAGCAGTGTCATCGCCGGCTGCATGCTCTCTATGGTGTGGGTGCCAGAAGCCACGGAGCGACCGCGGACAAGGAAGAAAGATGTCGTTGACGGGTGTCACGAACCCCAACAGATGACCAATGCAGTATATAGCGCTAGGACTGACCTGCGCTGGTCGGACTGACTGACATGTCAACGTCACACAGTGGGTGTTGAACTCCCCTCTGTTTATCCGCTTTCTCCTTTCCCACGGCAATTGGGTGCAGCAACCAAGGCTACCCCAAAACAGTCCCAAACCTTCGAAAACAAAAGCAGCAAACAAAGAACGAAGGCACAAAAACTCCGTCGCACCCGAGACCAAAAGTCATGCAGAACCCCAAGAAGAGGGGGACATGACTGAGAAGGCCCGTCCTGGAAAAAGGTGCGAAGACTGTAGAAAAACACCCACCGACAGGACGGAAACAACGGGCACGCTGGACAAGGAAAACCGAGCCCAGGGAGGGACCGATGCCCACAAAGCACGTGCGGAGCGGGGGGGACAGAAAAACCCCACACCACAAAACCGTAAGCCTGGCCCAGAGGGGTAGAAAGACCCCGGCGGGGACCAACGGGGCCGAAGGCCCCTTACGTTAGCACCACCCCAGCCCCGGGAACCCACCCTGCAGGCCCCGGGGCCGAGCTGTCCCCTCAAAGCCCCAGCGTCAAGAAAACCCCGGGGCAGCCGTGAAAAACACCAAGGAAGGGAGCCCACTAGGCTCCAGAATGTGAACGGAAACCGGAGGAAAAAGCGAGGGGCGAGACGACGACCCCAAGCTCATCCCCAACCAGCACAATGAGGCAAGGACAAAACAGAATCCAAGGAACCTGGAAAACCAGGCCCAGCACAGCAAAACCGACAAGGAAGGAGGGCGCCAAAAGGAGCACGGAAGGGCCGAACATAATGCCACAACCAACCCCGACACACAGCTGCAGTACCAAAAACGCAGCAAAACGTCCCCACACTCCCCGAGGGAGCGACAGAAGATAGATAAATCGTACACGAGCGGCACACAAGGGGACACAGGTGGAAACCGAGCACCCAACCGAGCCACAGGGACGGTAGGAGAAACGTGTGCAGTGTAACAGGCAACCGAAGGAACACATTGGGCAGCCCAACATGGGCTGATCCCATACACAGCCCCAAGAGCAGAGACGAGAGCGCCCATGAAGCACAGAAACCGCTCAACAGGCAAACGACAGGGGAGAGGCGGAACTAAAGAGCCAGAACCCAACCCCGCAAGCACACAACACCCTCGACACAGGAAACGTACCACCACACAGGCACCCCCACCGTTGCACCGTGGAACAAGGTGGAGGCGGGGCCCCGAACTCAAGCCAGGTGAGACAAGCAAAGGAGAGGGGCAGGAGTACAGGCAGGGGTCGCCTCGAAAAGGCCAAGAGGCCACCCGCAGACACCCGGAACCGAGGAAGGAATCAGGTGGAGAGAACAAGAGCAGCCCAATATGGGCTAATAGCCCAGCAGCAGGCACCTCGGGCGATACGGACCACTGTCACAAGTACGTACGTACACCCATGCCTACGCCCAAAAACAGCGTCAGGACGAAGGAAACGCCAAACCGCACCAACTCACCTGCAGAACTGTTTAGTGTCAGAGTGGTTGACAAACGGAATGCATGAGGAAGGGATGAGGTGGAGGCTGACTCCATACACAGAGTCAAGTGTAGAGATGATAGAGCCCAATAGGCTCAGGAATCGGTACACATGTTGATTGACTGTGGAGAGGCAGGACCAGAGAGCCAGAGCACAACCCCCGCAAACACAACTAGGAGAGTACAGCAGCACCCCAGACAACCCCCAAGCAACGGGGCACGGATGGGATGAAGAGCGAGAGGCGAAGCCCCCCCCCCCGAGAAAATGGAAGCACAACACATGTGCACACCGCCCGGAACCAAAACAAACTCACGGTGCATGCGCAGGACGCGAAAGAAAAGTAGCCCAACAGGGCGAGAAGTAGCCCAATACTGCTACAAGTAGCCCATACTGCTACAAGTAGCCCAATACTGCTACCAGTAGCCCAATACTGCTACCAGTAGCCCAATACTGCTACCAGTAGCCCAATACTGCTACAAGTAGCCCAATACTGCTACAAGTAGCCCAATACTGCTACAAGTAGCCCAATACTGCTACAAGTAGCCCAATACCGCTACATAACCTAAACCTACCTTGCAACGCACGAGCTGCCTGCACCTGAATTGATCAGCAGCAGACTGGACGAATTGAGTCACAAACAAGCAACATAGCTCGCAGGACTCAGGGTCGAATGTGTCACCGACCCAACAGGCAGCATGACGGACGCAAAAACAATGAGAGTCACCCTGAGACAAGGGGACAGAGCAACCCTCAAACTCGCACACAGCGAGAGGGGACGCAAGGGACTCCTCCATCGGACCCGAGAGCCCCCGCGGGGTTTCCAGGGCCCCTAGACTGGGTCTGCTAAGGGTTATCCCAGGCAGGGCACTGCTAACCGGCTACCCAAACTACCAAACAATCTGCTAAAAGCTGAACCCACGGGACGTGTCCACTCGCGAGGGCGAAGCAGGGGGTGCCACCACACAAACGATCCTAATATAAGGGGAACAAGGCAGACCCCCTACCAGCAAAAACAAAAGAAAAGAAAACCACCCAAGTGGACAACGGACCCAGAGGGAACAGAACCGGCCGCTGTAATAGGTGAAAACTAGCAACGCAGAGCCCCGCGCCCCACCAGTGCTATAACTACCACTTACCCCAAGTAACAAGGGAGTAAAACCCCCAAACCCTCAGGGCGGCCAAACGCCAAACAGCGAAAAGCCAACAGAGGTAGACCCAAGGCGACTTGTGGAAGGTAACCAAGCCCCAAGGGGTACTTACAGGGCACTCAGGGAAGGTGACCCTAAGCACATGCAGCCCGAGTACCTGAGATACTACTCCCAGCTCACACGACCACCGTAAGAGCAGCACTGAAAAACAATTCACAGCGCTGAGACAAGACTGGAGCTGGACCACACGACCATGCACGATCCCATCAGCCGAGGAACTGAGTGTGGATAGCCGGCGCGGGGGTCTGGGGCTCCCCCTTCCCCCTCCTGGGGAGGGGGAGCTGCGCAGACATGCGGCGCGGCTGGTGTGACGTCATGCTAGTTTACTCGTTTTTCTTTTGGGGAGTTCTGTCCACTCGTTTGTTATTTTTGTTGTTAACCAGAATAGGGGTTTGTTTTGTGGCGCTTACCTTTCTGGGTGCCTGTCCCGGTCGATGGCAGATATAGAATGCTCCAAATCACATGTGCATTCTATGGGCCATTGCTCCCCGTGCCTCTCTGAGGGGGCCAGGTTCTGGCTCGTGGTCCCCGGTAGGCTAGAACTCCACCCACATCGACTGATGCAAAGTAGTTAGAATATCCATATCAGCCATGGATAGCTCCGGGGAGCCGTAGGGGCTCCCCCAGAGAAATTA
>WNGS01094365.1:262320-286568 GCA_020271785.1 Procambarus virginalis
GCGATTTTTCCCATAAGAAATAAAGGGATTTGAATTAATCCGTTCCCCACCCTCCAAAATATTAACATACAAATACATTTTATACTGAATACAATGTTTTTTTCTAACTACAATACAGTACCAAAGTTTCACTTACCTTTATGGAGGGCTCTTGATGGCGTATGGAAGTTGGTGATGAGGGGGGAGGAGGAGAGTTGTTACTGTTTGGAAGGGGAGTCCCCTTCCATTATCACATCAGGCAGTGATGTTTTCTCTGGGGTACTCTCTCCTACGTTTTGCCTGAATACCACTAGGACCTGGTTGTGGTTCAGTGTTTGTTTGTCTCACTACAAATTTGTCAAGAGACATTTGTTTCCTTTCTTTTTAACATTAGTCAGTAATGATGCATCACAGTGTCATTCAATAGGTTAAGGCAACGACATACTGCAGCTTGATTTGGGCGAGTCGTTTCAGCAAAGGTTTGCAATTCTTCCCATGCTGCACACATTTTCTTAACACTTTCGCTCACCCCGCGCGCCACCTCTCAACTGTGCGTAGTGGGTCCCGGCGTGTCACGGGAGCGCTCGTTAATTCCGTAAAGTGTATACTCTCTTCAACTTTGTCACCTCAATTCTCGTTCTACGAGATTAAATTTGGTATCATTGTGTTCGCAATAGAATTCTCTACAGCACTAAATGCATATAAACTCCAAAAGCCTGGCTAATTACCCGCAGAAAACAGAGAAAGTGCAAACGAGTTACCCAGGAGCGCACGAAAGCGATAAAATGTTTTCACTATTTTCACTCTGGTCACCTCAATTTTCTTCCTAGGTTTTTCATTTTGGTCTCAATGGGTTCGCAATAAAATTCTCTAGAGGAACATTAGCATATAAAATAAAAAACCTGGTCACGCTCCAACCGCCGACGAGTTGAAGACGGGCCACGTTAGCCGCGAGTGAGCGCCCAGACACCTTCCAGCTAAACTCCCAATTCCTGCCCACAAATGTTTGTACTATTGTGTGTTGAACATGACATAGGCGTGTAGGGAAGACATAGGCGCGCATTTTAAAACCAGTCCCCAAAAAATCAGATAAAAACCTGATTTTTGGCGATTATTTAAAGTGGATGACGCAATGCTGCGTCATGCCCGGCAGCACCACCAGTAAACGGATGCTGCGTCATGCCCGAGCGGAAGTGTTAATTGTTGAGGAAGAGACATTCTGAACTCTTGTTTCTGCTCTATGGTCATCCTTACATGGGTTTTCATATGTTTATCCTTATCACTGACTTTCCTGGAACTCATGGTGTGATATATAATACAATGGGGCCTCGATTTACGATGCTAATCCATTCCCAGAGACGGATCGTATGTCGAAATATCGGAAGTCGAAGCGAATTTTCCCATAAGAAATAAAGGGATTTGAATTAATCTGTTCCCCACCCTCCAAAATATTAACATAAAAATACATTTTATACTGAATACAATGTTTTTTTCTAACTACAATACAGTACCAAAACTTCACTTACCTTTATGTAGGGATTTCGATTGCGTATGGAAGATGGTGATGAGGGGGGAGGAGGAGAGTTGTTACTGTTTGGAAGGGGAGTCTCCTTCCATTATCACATAAAGTGGTACATAAAAGCAAACCAACAAAATCATTAGAGAAAGGGGGAGTGAAAAATAAGAAGATGGGGAACAAATTCCTGAAGATTGCATACACCAACATAGATGGAGTAAGGTCAAAGATACTGGAGTTAAGTGATATAATACAGCTGCAGACACCAGACATTGTTGCACTCACGGAGACAAAACTTGAAGATGTTATTTTAAATGAGGTCATATTCCCAAGGGGCTACTCAATTTGGAGACGGGACAGAAAAATTAGGAAAGGCGGTGGCGTTGCTGTGCTGGTGAAAGAACACCTAAAGGTGAACGAAATAATGACTACCAATCCACAAGAAGTTGACATAATAGCACTAGAGATCTGCCATGAGGATGATAAACTAGTGATCATAAATGCATATAGTCCACCGCTAAGCAGCACATGGTCAAAGGAGGAGCTAGATAGTAAACGAGAAGGTCTTATAACGATAATGAGAGAGATCATAGCGAGAGCGGATAACGATAGTTCACGACTGTTGATAGTCGGCGACTTCAACTTGAAATCCATAGACTGGGAAGCATATGAAGCTAAAACAGAAGATTTCTGGACCTGTAAATTTGTAGACCTCATCCTGGAAACATTCTTGTATCAACATGTTAAACAAGCTACGAGGATGAGGGAAGGTGACGTTCCCTCCATGCTAGATTTGATATTTACCAGGAAGGAGGAAGAAATATTTGACATTCAGTACCTTCCTCCCTTGGGTAAAAGTGACCATGTCTTTTTGGGGATAAAGTATGCAATGCGTTATAATCTGGAAGAAAATATGATGGTCGATGCAATTGAAAAACCTGACTTTAGGAGAGGACATTATGGCAACCTTAGAAAATTTTTTAGGGAGTATAATTGGACAGACTTGTTGCTAGGCAAGGAAGTGAATGAGATGTATGTCAAGTTTTGTGAAATATATGATAAAGGCACAAAAAAATTTATACCAAAACAGAGAAGCAGAACTAGGAAACAGGATTGGTTCGACAGAAAGTGCGAGAGGGCCAGAGACCAAAAGACACAAAAATGGAATCAATACAGGAAGAGGCCAACCCCCAATCATACCAGCGATACAAAGATGCGAGAAACAACTACACGGCAGTGAGGAGAGAGGCAGAAAGAAATTTTGAAAAAGGGATTGCAGACAAATGTAAAACAGAACCAGGTCTATTCTATAAATTCATAAACAACAAATTGCAGGTAAAGGATAATATTCAGAGGTTGAAAATGGGAAATAGATTCACGGAAAATGAAAAGGAAATGTGTGAAACATTAAACGAAAAGTTCCAAAGTGTGTTTGTACAAAATGAAATCTTCAGGGAACCAGATACAATAAGAATTCCAGAGAACAACATAGAGCACATAGAGGTGTCTAGAGACGAAGTGGAAAAAATGCTCAAAGAGCTAAATAAGAACAAAGCAGTTGGTCCAGATGGAGTTTCACCATGGGTTCTGAGAGAATGTGCACCTGAGCTCAGCATCCCTCTTCAACTGATCTTTCAGGCATCCCTGTTTACAGGAGTTGTAGCTGATGTGTGGAAAAAGGCTAACATAGTTCCAATTTACAAGAGTGGAAGCAGGGAAGACCCCCTTAATTATAGACCGGTATCATTGACAAGTGTAATAGTCAAAATATTGGAAAAAATAATTAAAACTAAATGGGTAGCACACCTGGAGAGAAATGATATAATATCAGACAGACAGTATGGTTTTCGATCTGGTAGATCCTGTGTATCGAATTTACTCAGTTTTTATGATCGAGCAACAGAGATATTACAGGAAAGAGATGGTTGGGCTGACTGCATCTATCTGGACCTAAAAAAGGCTTTCGACAGAGTTCCACATAAGAGGTTGTTCTGGAAACTGGAAAATATTGGAGGAGTGACAGGTACGCTTCTAACATGGATGAAAAACTTTCTGACTGATAGAAAAATGAGGGCTGTGATCAGAGGCAATGTATCGGACTGGAGAAATGTCACAAGTGGAGTACCACAGGGTTCAGTTCTTGCACCAGTGATGTTTATTGTCTACATAAATGATCTACCAGTTGGTATACAGAATTATATGAACATGTTTGCTGATGATGCTAAGATAATAGGAAGGATAAGAAATTTAGATGATTGTCATGCCCTTCAAGAAGACCTGGATAAAATAAGTATATGGAGCACCACTTGGCAAATGGAATTTAATGTTAATAAATGTCATGTTATGGAATGTGGAATAGGAGAACATAGACCCCACACAACCTATATATTATGTGAGAAATCTTTAAAGAACTCTGATAAAGAAAGAGATCTAGGGGTGGTTCTAGATAGAAAACTATCACCTGAAGACCACATAAAGAATATTGTGCAAGGAGCCTATGCTATGCTTTCTAACTTCAGAATTGCTTTTAAATACATGGATGGGGATATACTAAAGAAATTGTTCATGACTTTTGTTAGGCCAAAGCTAGAATATGCTGCTGTTGTTTGGTGCCCATATCTTAAGAAGCACATCAACAAACTGGAAAAGGTGCAAAGACATGCTACTAAGTGGCTCCCAGAACTGAAGGGTAAGAGCTACGAGGAAAGGTTAGAAGCATTAAATATGCCAAAACTAGAAGACAGAAGAAAAAGAGGTGATATGATCACTACATACAAAATAGTAACAGGAATTGATAAAATCGACAGGAAAGATTTCCTGAGACCTGGAGCTTCAAGAACAAGAGGTCATAGATATAAACTGGCTAAACACAGATGCCGAAGAAATATAAGAAAATTCACTTTCGCAAACAGAGTGGTAGACGGTTGGAACAAGTTGGGGGAGAAGGTGGTGGAGGCCAAGACCGTCAGTAGTTTCAAAGCGTTATATGACAAAGAGTGCTGGGAAGACGGGACACCACGAGCATAGCTCTCATCCTGTAACTACACTTAGGTAATTACACTTAGGTAATTACACATCAGGCAGTGATGTTTTCTCTGGGGTACTCTCTCTCCTACGTTTTGCCTGAATACCACTAGGACCTGGTTGTGTTTCAGTGCTTGTTTGTCTCACTACAAATTTGTCAAGAGACATTTGTTTTTCCATTCGATTCAACATTTGTCTGTAATGATGCATCACTTTAGCACCCATAATGTCCTTTTTCTTAACCAGTATGGTGGATATCGTTGACTGAGATTTGTTGTACTGCCTAGCCAGTTCACCGACCCGCACACCGTCTTCATATTTACGAATGATCTCTTGTTTCTGCTCTATGGTCATTCTTACATGGGATCTCATGTTGAGCCTTACCACTGACTTTCTTGGGACTCATGGCGCGATAGAAAATAATTACTTTAATGTTCAAAATGCAAAAAATCACCACAAAAGCAGAATTTCTTATAGGCGCGATCGTCACTAAGCGGGTAGCTGTAGTAAACTGAGGCAGGTCGGACCGCGTGACCGGGAACCACGCGCTTGGCCGACCCGTACGTGTACCAACAAATATCGGATGTCGACGACACCATCGGATGTCGAGTCGCATTTTTTGATGAAATTTATATCGGAACTTGAATTTATTGTAAGTAGGGGCAATCGTATGTCGAGGTGCCACTGTAATTACTTTAATGTTCAAAATGCAAAAAATCACCACAAACGCGAAATTTCTTATAGGCGCGATCGTCACTAAGCGAGCAGCTGTAGTAAACGGAGGCAGAGTGGCCGCATGAACGGGAACCACGTGCTCAGTCGACCCGAACGTGTACCAACAGATATCGGATGTCGACGACACCATCGGATGTCGAGTCACATTTTTCAATGAAATTTATATCGTAACTCGAAATTATCGTAAGTAGGGGCAATCGTATGTCGAGGTGCCACTGTATATGTATTGTTACTAATCACTGCCCTTTCTAAATACTGGATCATTTAAAACAGTATATAATTTGTTAAATCTCATCTACAATTATAATATTAATAACTATACACAGAGAAATCAAATTAACATGATATATCAAAGAACATGCAAGCGATGAGTCACAATAACGTGGCTGAAGTATGTTGACCAGACCACACACTAGAAGGAGAAGGGACGACAACATTTCGGTCCGTCCTGGACCATTCTCAAGTCGAGTGTCTTGACAATCGACTTGAGAATGGTCCAGGACGGATCGAAACGTCGTTGTCCCTTCTCCTTCGAGTGTGTGGTCTGGTTAATCAAAGAACATACCTACAGGGGCCGTGATGAGGGTTCAAACCTATGTGCCGAGTGTTCCTAATGCGCTCTAGTCGACTGTACCGCGACATGGTCAAAGACTGGCACCTGGAGAGTGCCATACAGTAGCACCTGGACTGCTACTGCACCCACGAGGGTCCCGAGACTTCCATTGAGGCCTAACCGGTGCTTCACACAATTCCTCCACAACGACATTTGTATCACAACATCTGACCATACAGGTACTGTTGTACAGTCGACTAGAGCGCGTCTGGGAATACTCAACACATAGATTCAAACCCTCATACTGTTGTTAAAACTAGTTTCTAATTTCACTTAAATATCAATTAAAAATTTGTCATTGTTTTCTAAATCTTTTCAGAAATTATAAATCGTTATCTTTTCATTTAATTTTAAGTATTACACCATTAACTTGCATAAGGAAATCAGTAGGAACCATGAGGAAGATTCGAACCTATGCTCTGGGTACTCCCAAGCACACGCCTTAGACCACAACACAGTCAAAAGCATTACAACCTGGGATTGGACCATGTCGTGGTGTAGTGGTCTGAGGTGTTTGCTTGGGAGTGCTTAGAGCACAGGTTCAAGTCCTCTTCACAGCTCCTACTGATGTTCTCATTGATAAATCACATTAATGTGACTTCTCTGTGCATATACTTTTCTTAATTATTTTGTAAGTTATGCCCAAAATATTCTTCATATTAGCAGCTTTATGTATTGTACTACAGTACTCTTGTACAATTATTATTATCTTTATTATTTCCAATACTATATATAAAATCTCATGAGCCAAGCTAATTTATTCACTTTATGAGTGTATAGGAAATAAATGTTATTAAATATGCATCTTTAAAACTAAAACAAATTAACCTGCCATAGGCTACAAGACCATTTTCAGCACAGCTCCCATAACCGACTTTAAAAATCCTCCGCACCTGAACAGATATGTCGTGGTGACCAGTTTCTTCATTGAGAGAAGCATTAAGAATCTTGGCTTTCTTTACCTCGCTTATCTGTGCCACTTCTTTAAATACTTTTATAACACCGTCAGTCATCTGAAATATAACAAGAATCAACATGAAGCTAAAGTTGCATAACTAATATTAAAAATAAATATAACTAGGAAGCCAAAGCTGCATATCAAAAGATATTTAGTTGCATATTAAATTGTATTATACATATTAATGGCTTTGGGGTGAATGGCTCATTAAACAAGTCATAATACAGCCAGTCTTTAAGACTTTTTGAAATTGAACAGAAAACAACAATTGAAATTCTTAAAATTTCTTCGTTGCCTTTTGGGCAAAAGCCCCCAAACACCTGGCCTAAGAGGCCTGGAGATGAAAGGAAAAACACTTGAAAACACACTACACATAGTGTGAGGCAAAAAAAAACCACGCGGCCAGGGCAAAGAGAACGGAACTATGCCATGTCACATAGACCTGGAACTGATGGTTGTGAAAATTTTCCACCATTATAAGTAAATGCATAATGCTACATCAAGTACCTTACATGACATTCCCCAGGTCACGTACATTTCAAATTATGCTGCATTGCAGAGGACAAAAGCCTAAAAGATGCAGGCTCGTGTTCACTGCTGCACGATGACTAATGTCAACTTTATTCAAATAATTCACCATAAATATATTTACTGTATTTATTAACTATCTCAATATTACAAGAATAATATCCAACTAAAAGGGAAAGTAGATTAATATCAAGACTAGAAGGTACACTATATATACAGTATATAGAATATCCTTAAACCTCACATTGTTTCATATTCAGATCTGTAATGAAACACTGAAAAATACTAGGATTAAAATTGTGTTACTCAAATAAGATTTATTGAAACTCACATCAATATGAATAAATTGCCAACAATTTTATTAATTACCAATCACAAGGTTTGCCAATGGAATCTAATTATCTGTATACCAGACCTAAAACAACCCCATGAGGGATAATTCAATAATCGTTTAATAAAGTGACTGGTAATCACGGGTGCACCACCCCACCCAATCCAGGATGACGCCAGTTTCATTTATCAGCTGGAGTTTGTGGAGGGCAGACATATCATCCAAACTCTTGTCTGCCCACCAAGCAACGTTAATACAACTTACTACAAAGTATTGCGTCTACATCTGTCCTCCTTACTAGACAACAGTCTAATTACGCTCAGTGCCAATGACTCTAGGATTACAAGTCATCATCTACAGAACCAGGCAATCTTATATTTATTAAAATACTATATACAGATCACTGGTACCAGCAAGGTTTTTAGGTTTTAACATGACTAAGCTGCGATTAAAATTATAAAGCAAAAAAAAAAAACAGAGTACCAGTAATTTTATACAGTACTGTATTCATATTTTATGGATTGTTAGAAGTGATAGCAATGCTAATCAAAACTTTAATTATCATATATATCTGACTCAGTAAATGTGGAGAAGTACCACTGCAGAAATTAAGCAAATAGATGAGCCTTTTTATGTGGTTTGTTGCAGGCGTGCACAGTTACGTCAGCAAACCCAAGGTGACAACAGTCACCCTTGATAACTAAACACCAAGTTTCCACATTGGGCACATTGTTGCCTGAGGACCACTAACCACCCAGCTTGGGAAAAATTGCCGTGCATTCAGATCAGGAACCCTCGGACGCATAGCCTGACCACCCCAAGGCACACATTGGATAGTTATTAACCCTCAAACCGCGCATATCATATATAAATGATATCAGTGACAAAACCGAAACCGCGCACATCATTTATATATGATTTCGTGTCTAGCGCTATAATTTAAACGCCCCGCCTGGGATAGGGGCAGCTATAGTACAGCCACGACTGATAGTTGCCAGATGCCACCTAGAAAAAAAATCCAGCCCAACATTCTTGGGTGTGAAACCGTCAGTATTGAGCCAGCCACCAAGGCTGGCGCACGCAGCACGAGCTCACAGCACCGCTGTTCACTTGTGACCACAGCATCGCCTACAAATGCCAAAATATAAGTGATACTGCTATTATTTAGCAGTGCTAGTATTACTGAAGCCCCCTGAATTTGATAAAACTGACCAGGATTCTGATAACAGCTTGATTGTGGAGATATTTAGCGCTGTGCTCGATGGAGGGAGGAGTACGGCTGTGGAGGGAGGGTTGTGGGCGTCGTCTTCTGACTGTGTGTAATTACCTAAGTGTAATTACCTAAGTGTAGTTATAGGATGATGAGCAACGCTCGTGGTGTCCCGTCTTCCAGCACTCTTTGTCATATAACGCTTTGAAACTACTGACGGTCTTGGCCTCCACCACCTTCTCCCCCAACTTGTTCCAACCGTCTACCACTCTGTTTGCGAAAGTGAATTTTCTTATATTTCTTCGGCATCTGTGTTTAGCTAGTTTATATCTATGACCTCTTGTTCTTAAAGTTCCAGGTCTCAGGAAATCTTCCCTATCGATTTTATCAATTCCTGTTACTATTTTGTATGTAGTGATCATATCACCTCTTTTTCTTCTGTCTGCTAGTTTTGGCATATTTAATGCCTCTAACCTCTCCTCGTAGCTCTTGCCCTTCAGTTCTGGGAGCCACTTAGTAGCATGTCTTTGCACCTTTTCCAGTTTGTTGATGTGCTTCTTAAGATATGGGCACCACACAACCGCTGCATATTCTAGCTTTGGCCTAACAAAAGTCGTGAACAATTTCTTTAGTATATCGCCATCCATGTATTTAAAAGCAATTCTGAAGTTAGAAAGCGTGGCATAGGCTCCTCGCACAATATTCTTTATGTGGTCCTCAGGTGATAGTTTTCTATCTAGAACCACCCCTAGATCTCTTTCTTTATCAGAATTCTTAAAGATTTCTCACATAATATATAGGCTGTGTGGGGTCTGTATACATATATACTGTATACAGTACTTACACTGGCTGCCTGTCCCAAGAAAACAAATTATCAAAATTAATTGTTTGCATTGGGAATTTGGGTGATATTTTCATTGACTTGCTTGTTTCTTAACCCTTGTGTTGCTCAGAGCTAATTAGCATTTGTCACCCACAGGCGCATACAAAAAAAAAAAAATCTTCTAAACCTGTTAATTAATTTGTGTTCTCTGATCATGGGAAAAATAATAAAAAAAATCGTAAGTGGCATATATTGCCCGCTATAGGGCGGGGAAGTCTGGCAAAAATAGGTGCTGACTCAGCATGCGTCCCAGACGGTCTGTTGCTCGCCAGCTATCAGGCAGGAGTGGCCACAAAGAGATAATTACCTAATTATTTCAATGTCTCTGATTGATTTTTCATAGTTTTTTTGCTGTAAATAGTGTGTAGTGTGATATATATTCAATAGTGTGTAGTGTGATATATATTCAATAGTGTGTAGTGTGATATATATTCAATAGTGTGTAGTGTGATATATTTATATAATAAAATGTGTGAATCATCGCTGTACTCAAAAATATGGTGTGCATATTGTTGATTCAATTATTATGTTCATCAAACAGTGAACAAATACTTTGACGGTTATTACACTATATACACCGGTTATATATAAGTATCTGCATGTTTGTTCACCATAACGAACCACTAAGTTGGTATTATGAGTCAAAAAGCAATGAGGAGTGACCGCCACACACCAGCCAGCTACTCGCTGCCACTCACTCCCTCAGCACCTCACTCGCCCACATTCTCCTCCCACAATACGTTTTTGCTTTTATTCACTATATACAGACGTTATATATAAGTATTCACATGTTTTGTTCACCATAACTCTTCAACTAAGCCGGTATAATGCCCAAAGAGCATAGTGGCCACCCCTACCAACATGACAAATCATGCAGATGTTGCTACCCCCATCACCACAATGGCTTCTTCCCCCACACTCATTTTGCTGTTATTACACTGTATATACACATTTATATATAAGTATCTACATTCGTGTTCACCATAACGAACCACTAAGTTGGCATGCGGAGTGGCAGTGGCAGCCCGCCACTGGCTGCCCCTCCCGCCACTCCCCCCTCCCTCACCTCACCTCACCTTACTCGCCACCATTCTACTCCCACCATACTGGTTTTTTTTTTTTACTTCAGACGTTATATATAAGTATCTGCATGTTTTGTTTACCATAGTGAACAACTAAGCTGGTATACTGAGTCCAGACAGTAAAAGGTGGTCACACAGAGTCAGCAGACAACGCTACCTCCCTCCCCACCAAGATTACTCCTCCCACTACAGCGCTAATTATCACAACAATCCTGCTATTATCAGAATCCTGGTCATTTTTATCAGTCAGGGTCATCTGTAATAATATCATCGCTAAATAATAGCATGAAAATGTATATTATGGCATTTTTAGGCGATGCTGTGGTCACAAGCTGAACAGCAGTGCTGTGAGCTCATGCTGCGTGCGTCAGGCTTGGTGGCTCACTCAATACTGAGGCCTCATACCTGGGAATTTGGCCCACGATTTTAAAAAAAATGGTGTCTGTTTACAAGGGCACTGATGAAGGTGTGGTGAACCCCGTGTATCCGCGGGCCATTTAAATCTTGCGTAGTACATCACATGATGGATGCGCATTTTATAGCAAGTCACTCACACCCATCATATGATGTGTTGCACAACTTAAGGGTTAAACATTCAAAACATATATATATTATCCCTATCTCTAGTATGGTTTAGTCATTAACCCTTAAATGGCGCATAGCTATATACCATTTGACACCCACAGGCGCATACAAAAAAAAAAAAAAATATATTTTTTCTTCCTAACCTGTTAATTTGTGTTCACTGATCACGGGAAAAATAATAAAAAAATCGTAAGTTGAATATATTGGCCGCTATAGGGCAGGGAAGTCTGGCACAAAACAGGCGCTCATTCAGCATGCGTCCCAGGCGGTCTGTTGATCGCCAGCTGTCAGGCCGGAGTTGCCACAAAGAGATAATTGCCTAATTATTTCAATGTCTCTGATTGATTTTTCGTAGTTTTTTTGCTGTAATATTATTCAATAGTGTGTAGTGTGATATATTTATATAATGAAATGAGTGAATCATCGCTGTACTCAAAAATATGGTGTGCTGATTGTTGATTCAATTATGTTCATCAAACAGTGAACAAATACTTTGTCGGTTGTTACACTATATACACAGGTTATATATAAGTATCTGCATGTTTTGTTCACCATAACGAACCACTAAGTTGCTATTATGAATCAAAAAGTAACGAGGAGTGACCGCCGTGTACCAGCCAGCCACTCACGCCCTCCCTCAAGTCATCTGACTCACCCACATTCTCCTCCCACAATACTGTTTTTGCTTTTATTCACTATATACAGACGCTATATATAAGTATCTACATTCGTGTTCACCATAACGAACCACTAAGTTGGTATGCTGAGTGGCAGTGGCAGTGGCAGCCCGCCACTGGCTGCCACTCCCTCATTCCCTCACCTCACCTGACTTGCCACCATTTTCCACTCACCATACTGTTTTTGCTTTTATATACAGATGTTATATATAAGTATTTACATGTTTTGTTCACCATAACTGTACATCTAAGCTTGTATGGTGAGTAGGACCTCTTGTATGGTGAGTAGGCAGAAAGACGTAGGACCTCACAGTCAGCTGATGGCTGCCGCCCTCAAGGCCAGACACACTAATATTTCTCCTCCAACAATACTGCTTGTGGTGTTATTACGCTATATACACACATTATATATAAATATCTACCGGTTTTATTCACCATACTTGTACAAGTAAACTGGTATGGTGCCCAAAGACCATCGTAGTCACCAATAAACAACACGATAATTCCTGCAGACGACGCTCCTCTCACCAAAATGGCGACTCCCAACCTCCTACTCTTGCTGTTTATACCCTCTATACACACGTTATATATAAGTATCTACATTTGTGTTCACCATAGCGAACCACTAAGCTGGTATGGTGAGTGCAGTCAATAAAAGGTGACCACACACAGTCAGATAACAACGCCACCACCCTCCCTCCCACAGCATTACTCCTCCCTCCATGGAGCACAGCGCTAAATATCATCACAATCCTCTTATTATCAGACCCATGGTCAGTTTTATCACAGTCAGGGGTCCTCTGTAATAATATTATCACTACATAATAGCATGAACAAGTATATTATGGCATTTTTAGGCGATGCTGTGGTCACAAGCTGAACAGCAGTGCTGTGAGCTCATGCTGCATGCGTCAGGCTTGGTAGCTTACTCGATACTGAGGCCCCTAACACCCGGGAGTTTTGCCCACGATTTTTTTTAAAAATGGCGTCTTTTTACAAGAGCCCTGATGAAGGTGTGGTGAACCCCGTGTATCCGCGGGCCGTTTAAATCTTGCGTAGTACTCCAACGCATCATATGATGCGACGCGCAATTTACTGCAAGTCGGTCAAAGCATCATATGATGCGATGCGCAATTGAAGGGTTAAACCCTCAAGCAACAATATACAGTACTGTATTAATGCTCAAATCATGTAATTATGAGACAAATTACTACATAAACCATTTAATTTTAATACAGTTAATTGAATGTATTGCTACACATATCAGCAAATACAGTATTATACATCATAATACAGTATATATTTCAAATAAAATGAATTAAATTAGTAGTTAAAATGCAGCTCTGTGGTGTAATTACTATACAAGATTCATATGTAAAACACCAAAGCAATTCTCACCTTAACGGAGCAATATCTCACGGCAACTGGACAAATGCTAAGTATTCTCCTTCTTGAAGAAAAGATGCGTTGCATTAAACAGTATCTGAAACAGATTATCAGTAACAGTAGCATTACCTTCAAAGCAATAGGGAGATAACAGTAAATTTATAATACTGTACTATAATAATAATAATGCCCATTGTTGAGGACATGAAGCCTGTAGTAAGGATTACCGAGGTCACACCTACTAGACCAGCATTTCTCAACCATTTTACCCTTGCAGAATCCTTGAAATAATTTTTGTATCAAGAAGCCCTTGCATAGATAATAATAATAATATTATATAATATTTATATATATATATACAGTAGTGTATTTATATATATCTCTCAAAAACACAGTAGAACCTCGGTATTCAAACTTACTTGATTTCTGAATGTCAATTCAGGTTGAGTACCGAACAATTTTTTTCCATACGGAATAATGTAAATTGGAATATTCCATTCCGGAGCACAAAAAAATATTAATTCAATAAATAAATAAAATAAATACAAATACAATACAATACTGTACAATATAATACTGTACTACATACAGTATTATAATCAAAATAGAGATCCTAAATGTAGTTATTGTCCTTGTATATAAGTCACCGGAGGCAAACCCTCAGCAGTTTAAAGACCAACTAATGAAAATAGAACACTGCTTGGAAAACCTCATAAATCCAGCTCCGAACATCATTCTGCTTGGGGACTTCAACCTACGGCACCTGAAATGGAAGCACCTGGCTAATACAGTAATATCAGAAAGAATACCAGGAAGTAGCCTTAATGAACAGGCACATGCAAATGACCTGCTACGGATGTGCGACAGGTTTGCCTTAAACCAGCAAATAGTAGAACCAACTAGGAAGGAGAACACGCTGGACCTCATTTTCACTAATAATGGTGAATTGATCAGGAACATAATGATTACAAATACCTGTTACTCAGATCACAACTTAATTGAAGTTATGACAACCATGGGGAATAGACCTCCAAAACCAATCCAGATTCCCGGTGGAGGAGATTTCAGCAACTTCAACTTCAATAATAAACAGATAAACTGGGAGCAAATAAACCAGGACTTCACAGAAATAAACTGGGAAGAACAGCTAGAAAATGCGAACCTGAACCAGTGCCTGGAAAAAATAAGCTCAGTAGCACTAGAAATATGTACAAACCGCATCCCCCTAAGAAAAAAGAGGAAGAGATGCAGATTGAAACGAGAACGTCGTTCCCTATACTGTATAAGCGAAGAAAACGAATCGCGGAACAACTTGAGAGTCGCACCCTATCTCAGGAACAGCGAAGAAGGCTAGGTAGCGAAATAGGAAAAATTGAACTCAAGCTACAAGAATCATACAAAACGCAGGAGAGGCAAAGAGAGCAAAAGGCCATCAGTGAAATAGAGAGAAACCCGAAATATTTTTTCTCCTATGCAAAATCAAGATCAAAAACCACATCTAGTATCGGGCCCCTGTGAAAGGAAGATGGAACTTTCACCGATGACAACAAAGAAATGAGCGAGCTACTGAGGAAGCAGTACGACTCGGTTTTCAGCGAGCCATTAAACGCACTAAAGATCAGTAACCCAAATGAATTTTTCATGGAAATGATACCAACATCAAATCATATATCAGACATCACCCTATCCCCCCTGGACTTTGAAGAAGCCATGAACAGTATGCCTATGCACTCTGCACCAGGCCCGGATTCTTGGAACTCCATATTCATCAAGAACTGTAAAAAAACACTATCGCAGGCCCTCCACATTCTGTGGAGACAAAGCCTAGATACTGGCGTTATTCCTGATATACTAAAAACAGCAGAGATAGCACCACTTCATAAAGGAAGAAATAAGGCAGAGGTTAAAAAATTACAGACCGATAGCGTTAACATCGCACATCATTAAAATTTTTGAGAGAGTGCCAAGAAGTAAGCTCACAAAATACATGGAAGCACAGCATCTCCATAACCCCCGACAACATGGTTTCAGAACAGGGCGCTCTTGCCTGTCACAGTTGCTGGACCACTATGATATGGCATTAGATGTTATGGAAGACAAACAAAACGCTGATGTAATTTACACAGATTTTGCAAAAGCTTTTGATAAATGTGACCATGGTGTTATTGCACATAAAATGCGCTCAAAAGGAATTACCGGAAAAATAGGCAGATGGATCTACAATTTCCTGACCAACAGAACCCAATGTGTAATAGTCAACAAAATAAAATCCAACCCATCAACCGTTAAGAGCTCAGTCCCCCAGGGTACTGTGCTTGCTCCAGTACTTTTTCTCATCCTCATATCGGACATAGACAAGAACACAACCTATAGCACTGTATCATCCTTTGCAGATGACACCAGGATCTTCATGAGAGTAGGCAACATAGAGGACACGGCAAACCTCCAGTCAGATGTAGATCAGGTCTTTCTATGGGCTACAGAAAATAATATGGTGTTTAACGAAGATAAGTTCCAGCTCATGCGCTATGGAAAAAATGAAAATATAAAAACGGAAACCACGTACAAAACTCAGACAAATCATAACATAGAACGAAAAGGCAATGTAAAGGATCTGGGTGTACTCATGTCGGAAGTCCTTACCTTTAACCCTTAAAGTGCGCATCACGTCATATGACGTGTTGGACGTTGTTCCAGTCAACTGCGCATCACGTCATATGATGTGTTGGAGCACTACGCAAGATTTAAACGGCCCGCGGATACACGGGGTTCACCACACCTTCATCAGGGCTCTTGTAAACAGACGCCATTTTTAAAAAAAATCGTGGGCCAAACTCCCGGGTGTTAGGGGCCTCAGTATCGCGTAAGCTACCAAACCTGACGCATGCAACATGAGCTCACAGCACTGCTGTTCAGCTTGTGACCACAAAAAGTAGAAAAGTAGGTCTAAAAATGACCGCCTAAAAATGCCAAAATATACTTGTTCATGCTATTATGTAGCGATGATATTATTACAGAGGACCCCTGACTGTGATAAAAGTGACCAGGGTTCTGATAATAGCAGGATTGCGATGATATTTAGCGCTGTGCGCCATGGAGGGAGGAGTAATGCTGTGGGAGGGAGGGTGGTGGCGATGTTTTCTGACTGTGTGTGGCCACCTTTTATTGACTGCACTCAGCATACCAGCTTAGTGGTTCGCTATAGTGAACACAAATGTAGATACTTATATATAACGTGTGTATAGAGGGTATAAACAGCAAGAGAAGGTTTGGAGCCGCCATTTTGGTGAGGGCGGTGGCGTCGTCTGCACGACGCCACCATGCAGACGACGGTGTTGTTTACTGGTTACCACGATGGTCTTTGGGCACCATACCAGTTTATTTGTACAAGTATGGTGAATAAAACAGGTAGATATTTATTTATAATATGTGTATTTAGCGTAATAACATCACACAGTATTGTTGGAGGAGAAATATTAGTGCGTCTGGCCTTGAGGGAGGCAGCCATTAGCTCACTGTGTTAGGTCCTATGTCTTTGTGCTTTTACTCACCATACAAGCTTAGATGTACAGTTATGGTGAACAAAACATGTAGATACTTATATATAACATCTGTATATAGTGAATTATAGCAAAAACAGTATTGTGGGAGGAGAATGTGGGCGAGTCAGATGACTGGAGGGAGGGCGGGAGTGGCTGGCTGGTACATGGCGGTCACTCCTCGTTACTTTTTGACTCATAACAGCTACTTAGTGGTTCGTTATAGTGAACAAAACATGCAGATACTTATATATAACCTGTGCTTATAATGTAATAACCGACAAAGTATTTGTTCACTGATTGATGAACATAACTGAATCAACAATATGCACACCATATTTTGAGTACAGCAATGATTCACTCATTTTATTATATAAATATATCAAACTACACACTATTGAATAATATTACAGCAAAAAAACTATGAAAAATCAATCAGAGACATTGAAATAATTAGGTAATTATCTCTTTGTGGCAACTCTGGCCTGACAGCTGGCGAGCAACAGACCGCCTGGGACGCATGCTGAGTCAGCGCCTATAATTTGCCAGACTTCCCCGCCCTATAGCGGGCAATATATGGCACTTACGATTTTTTTATTATTTTTCCCGTGATCAGTGAACACAAATTAACAGGTTAGGAAGAAAAAATAATTTTTTTTTTTTCAAAATGACATGCGCCTGTGCGGATAGCAGGATATTAGACCCCGAGCATGTTAAGGGTTAAAGAACACAATAAAGTAGTCGTCACAACTGCAAGAAAAATGACAGGTTGGATAACAAGAACTTTTCACACTAGAGATGCTATACCGATGATGATACTTTTCAAAACGCTGTTGCTCTCTAGAGTGGAGTACTGCTGCACAATGACAGCCCCTTTCAAAGCTGGAGAAATTGCTGACCTGGAGAGCGTGCAGAGATCCTTTACTGCTAGAATCCACTCGGTAAAACATCTAAACTATTGGGACCGACTAAAGAGCCTAAATCTGTACTCCCTTGAGCGCAGGCGGGAGAGATACATAATAATTTACACATGGAAAATATTAGAGGGGCCGGTCCCAAACCTGCACACAGAAATAACATCACATGCGACCAGAAGACATGGCAGTATGTGCAGAATACCCCCGTTGAAAAACAGAGGTGCAACTGGTACTCTGAGAGAGAACTCTATCAACATCAGGGGCCCGAGACTGTTCAACACGCTCCCGCTACACATAAGGGGCATAACTGGCAAACCCCTCACAGTGTTCAAGAGACAACTGGATAAGCACCTCCAAAGGATACCTGATCAACCAGGCTGTGACTCATACGTCAGGCTGCGAGCAGCCGCGTCCAACAGCCTGGTTGATCAGTCCAGCAACCAGGAGGCCTGGTCGATGACCGGGCTGCGGGGACGCTAAGCCCCGGAAACACCTCAAGGTCAAGGTAGGTACACTTTAACTGCACTTAGGAGAGTTGATGGCATATGTAGAAAATGACGAGAATGAGGAACAAAGATGTTATTAAACAAATCCACAAGGGTCATGACGAGGATTCGAACCTACGTCCAAGATGATCCCATACGCTGCCTTAAACCACAAATCCCTTGTGGATTTGTTCATTGATGTACCACGTTATTGTGATTTCTGTGTGTAGAGATGTTATTCTTTGACAGGGGAGTTCCCTTGCCATAATAACTTCAGGTAATTGTGCTTCCGAGGTTCTTTCCCTTTCCTGTCTTTTTTCCACTTTCCCTCTTAAGACACTTTGCACTTTCTCCCAGTCTGCACACTTTTCTTTTATTAGAGAACTAGATTTAGTTACTAAACTCAGTAGCAAAAATAGACACGCAGACACCACTGTCATATCTTGTTATGAGTTCCTTTTTCATCTCTATCCTGGTTGTATCAATTTTTTTTAGCTTGGCTCTTATCACTTACTTTCTTTAACTTTCTAAGGTGCCATGGTCACTTTTTGTTTTTTGAACAGAAAACTAATTAAATTAAATTAAATTAAATTTTTTATTCAGAAAAAGTACAGTACATACATAGTTGATTATAAACATAATGTTGGATTTATAGATAGAGCTAGTACATACAATACCTAAAGCCACTAATACGCATAGCATTTCAGGCAAGGTGTGGGGGGAAGAAACTATTATATATCACACCATGGGTACCAAGAAAGACAGTGGTAAGGTTCAATCTAAGAAAACACATGTGAGGATGACCCTAGAGGAAAAATAAGAGATCATTTGTAAACATGAAAATGGTATGAGGGTTGTTGATGTAGAGTAGAGGATGTCCCTTCCTTATTTATTAAAAAAATGTGTGCAGTATGGGAAGAATTGCAAAGTTTTGCTGAAAAGTGTAACCCAAATCAAGCTGTAGCAGACGGCTGCATTAACCTTTTTAATGACAATGTGATGTCTCACTTCAGACAAGTGTTACAATGTAGGGAAAAACCAAGTGTCACTAGACAGATTTTTAGTGAGGAAAAACATGCAGTGAGCCACAAGCAGGACCTAGTGGTATGCAGGCAAAATGTAGGTGAGAGTACCCCAGAAAAGTCATCACTGCCTGATGTTATAATGGAAGGGGACTCCCCTTCCAAAGACTAACACCTCTCCTCCTCCCCCTCCTCCTCACAGTCTTCCATACGCCAACAAGAGTCCTCATTCAAGATAAGATATACAGTACATACTGTATTGTAGTGTTATGCGGTATAACAAAAAATTTTAAGTTAATATTTTTTGGAGTATGGAACGGAT
This sequence comes from Procambarus virginalis, assembly GCA_020271785.1. Lineage (NCBI taxonomy): Eukaryota > Metazoa > Arthropoda > Malacostraca > Decapoda > Cambaridae > Procambarus > Procambarus virginalis. Next base: position 282,113 of record WNGS01094365.1, read on the forward strand.
AAATTAAATTCCCATTATTTCTTATGGGAAAATGTTTCGACTTACGATATTTTGACTTACGATCCGTCTCTGGGAACGGATTATAATTGTAAGTTGAGGCCCCACTGTAGCTGTGAATTGCTGAGTAGTTTGGTATAAAGAGTTGTGTTGTATCCTCTTTTAACCATGTTTCAGTAAGTATAATAAAGGGGAATTTGTTGTCAACTGTTTGAATTAGGGCACTAACATCATCAAAGTGTTTGCTTAGAGATCTTACATTGAAATTAATTAAAGAAACATTGTGATTATGTGTTAATACATTGTTTACATCAAGTACAGTATAATACCTGCAATTCTGATCATTAAAGTGATGATTGTCATAGATACTTGATAAGAGGTTTAGTTCTGGGTCTATGCTAGGTTGCAAAAGAGAGCTGGTTGATGGTAAAAAAGTTAAAGGTACAATTTATGTTGCAATGTAAAGAGTAAACAAATAAAACTAAGTTCCTTAGAATAATAAAAATTTGGAGCAATTACAAAAATGTTCTAGATATAAAAAATAACCATAGCATGATATGCAAATAAAATAGGAACAAGTGAAAATGAGAAAAAAACACTGATTGGACAAGTAAAAAATGGATTCAATAAAGAATGACTATGTTTGGAACATAAAACTTAGTAAAATTACTGAAGTTACACTAGAAAAAATGAGGTATATTACTTTGAGGTACACTCAGGTACACTGAAAATAATAGTTTACACGAGATCACAGGTAAAGCCAGGGCACAATAGAGCAAGGGAGTATGGGGAGGCTAGGCAACCTAGGTAACAATGAAACCTAGGTTACCTAGCCTGCACGTGGTGACAAGTGGGTTAATTAACCAGTCTCCGTGGTGTGGTGGTAAGACACTCGCCTGGCGTTCCGCGAGCGCTTTGTTGTGGGTTCGTATCCTGGCCGGGGAGGATTTACTGGGCGCAAATCCTTAACTGTAGCCTCTGTTTAACGCAACAGTAAAAATGTGTACTTGGTTGTAAAAACGATTTTTCGCGGTGGGGATCGTATTCCAGGGACCTGCCCGAAACGCTACGCGTAATAGTGGCTGTACAAGAATGTAACAACTCTTGTATATATATCTCAAAAAATTAATATGCAACACAAACGATAGGGTTACGTTAGGTCAGTCTGACCGGCCTAACTGATAGGCTTAGTCAGGTCAGATAAACCACATTGGGTGAGGAATTTATTGAGGTTATGCCCATTTGAAATTATAAAAATTTGGCCTGTAAGGGTTTTCCTCACTTCTATCATGCCATCTTTAACAAAGTACTAATGGATACTACCTTAGGTTTTCTCTACCTTTGAAGACGGCAGAGGGGGTCCGTAGAATTACCCAAATCTACCCAAATCTACCCAAATGTACCCAAATCCTCCTAGTATTACGTAAGTAGTGAAGAAATATGATATATTTACTTACTGTAATGTTGGTGCTGCACGTAGAACACGATCAAACCTATTTTCACTCTGAAATAATGTAATTTCATATCGAAATTCGAAGTAAATATGTAGCAGGTGACGCCATAGGAAGTCGACGGTCCAAGCGACAAAATTATGGAGCGACTTATCCAAGATATATGGTCGCCTGGAGAGTGTTTGCTGTCATATCAGCCTCCTGTACACAGTAATCCAGTCGTCGCACTTCTTTGCTCAAATTGTCGCAAATTTAATTAATGACATTAACCAGTAGAATGGATTTGTAATAATATCTTTCATAAATAGCCACAAAACATTTAATATTTATTTTAAAAAATGTGTCTGGAAGTTAAATCAACTCCACAGGACAATAATTTTGTTATATAGATACTATCGTTATTCGCTTGTATGCGTTCGCTACTTAAACTACCCATGTCCTTTTCGTTCACCAATACGCTCTCTGATATATTGCTTAATTAATAGAGATTCACAAATAAAACTTATATTTGTATATGTTATCAGAAATGCAGAGATAAAATAGTTTTTGTGAACCCATCACAGAGATTATATTTTATTAGACAGGAAAGATATTCATATTTTAAACTAGGTTTCTTGGCCGACGCTCTCCCGATGGGATCTATGATCTTTCGAAGATCAATGTAATTTAATCTAAATATTGTAATAAACGAAGTTTTCTATGTCATAATAAAGATAGAAATATAAGCTGCATGTTAATACTTTAGCATAAATATAACTGAAGTGAAAGTGAAGATATATGCCTTTTTACAGTTACGTGATGGCTATCTCAGGGAGTGTGAAGGCCTGCAAACAAGTGAATAATTGTGTAATTCATTTGCATATGTGCAAAGTAACATCAAAGGTCTATATGTCAGCATAAACAAAGATGTAGACGATAATGTGACTACATTTCAAGGAAAATATATCTTAAATGAAAGCCAAGACATGGTTAAATAAATAGCCAATACCACACCATCGCCGGTGTCCGGACACATGAAAACTTTCAATGCATCAGTGTCCTGCCAGGCGGGCAATACAGGCTTCACAATTTAGAAAAAATTGTAATTCAGAGAGATGCGTTGATAAACACAAAATGTTTTATATTTTAAATACAGATATAAACTTTGTTTTCAAACGTTTATTGTAACAATATCTCAAGTATAAGAATCAAGATATATTTTGGACTTAACAATTTCATATAAAGTTGCAATGCTACCTTAATTGTATATGATCATCATCATATACAGACAGAATTAACTTATAAAATGTTGAGGTAAAGATAGACGTATGTTAATTATGACGCATAATCACTCTTAAGAACTTAATTATAAACCATAATATTATAATTATAATAATTCATTTTGGGGGGAACAGGTAGCCACAGTATATTCATACACGATAGGCTTTTATCAAGGTCATCCTTAAGGTCGAATTACTGACCCCGCCTAGAATGCAACCCCTCAACAAGCTGACTATTTCCTGAGTACCTACTTACTGCTAGGTGAACAGTCGCATTACGTGAACCCATACTCATCCTGTTACCAGTAGTTTGTGCAACCATACTCATCCTGTGACCTATAATTTATTGTGCAACCCATACTCATCCTGTTATCAGTAGTTTGCACACCCCATACTCATCCTCTGTGCGGTAATTTATTGTGTATCCCATACTCATCCTGTTACAAGTAGTTTGTGCACCCATACCCATCCTGTTACCTGTAATTTATTGTGCAACCCATACTCATCCTATTACCAGTTGTTTGTGCACCCCATATCCATCCTGTGACCTGTAAATTATTGTGCAACCAAACTTATCCTGTTACCTGTAGTTTATTGTGCACCTCATACTCATTTTGTGAGTCATAGAACATTGTGCAACCCTTTCTCATCGTGTGAATCTTTGTTTACTTTGCTCTCCATACTCATCCTCTGTGCGATATTTTCTTGTGCAACCCATACCCATCGTGTGAGTGGTAGTTCATTGTGTACCCTATACTCATCCTGTGAGCATAGGATCCACAATGAGTTCATTTGTACTCCATACTCATCATCAAGAAGTGTATTTTACCAGCATTGTAATATAAATTAAGAATTTAGGCTTAACTGGATTACGGACCCATAATCAAAATAAGAGCCATCACTAATTATCATGACAAACGGCCTAGGCTACACTTCCGCCTTCGACAAGCGGCCGCCGGAGGTGCTTGGTTTATTGTACACCCTCGCACACCCAGCCCTGGGAATTGGGCATTGGAATGTGGACATGTGAACCATTACCCCCCCTCCCTCATTCTTCCTGTTAACAATAATACAAATAATAACAAAAAACTAATAATATTAATAAAAAATAATAATGGAGAAACTTACTGTAATACCCTTGTGCTTGAATGAAGGTGAAGGAAAGATTCAATAAATGTGTAAGCGTATTAAAAACTAAATTTTCGAATCTAACCTTCATTCCTTCTCAATGTGTTGTATACCATGAAATGATTATACATTGTTCTATTGTGAACATTGTATACAGGGCCTCATGATATACATCCCCACAACAGCTCCGGGTACCTAATTACTGCTAGGTGAACAGCAGTGAACACCACCTGCCAGCTCACCTAGTAATGAACACCACCTGCACATCGCACCGCGCCACTTGCCAGCAGGTGCAGAAGTACGATGGAGAGAGCAAAGTATACAATATTTCAAGTATAGAAATAGAGATATATTTAGAATTTAACGTTTTCCTATAAAGTTTCAATAATACCTTTATTTAATGGTGCTACATAGCCTTCCCGCTTGGTGCCTTTGATAATTACTTACTTACATTTATTGAACTTTATCATCATCTTTTACAAAAAGAAATTAACATAAAAGTAGTCATTTGAATACACAACAGCATAACTGTGACGTGCTTATCTCTGAAGCTAGACACAGATATAATGAAATAATCAATGATGGAGTCAGAGTTTGTCTCCTGTGGATTCCTTCCCATAT
>WNGS01094365.1:292039-328803 GCA_020271785.1 Procambarus virginalis
AAATGCCCACTTGGGGACTGTAAGCCCCAAAGAACTCAATATATAGGCAAGACAACAACATCTCTTTCCAGGCGATTAACGATGCATAAGCAACAGGCCTCTATCAAGGAACATATAATCTCTTCCCACAACCAAACCATCAGCCAGAGAAATCTTAACAAACAACACAGAAATCATTGATAGATACAGCGACAACAGGCGGCCTGACATGACTGCGAGGCACTACACATCAAGAAGTCAACACAGCAATCAACAGCCAATTAACGCACAATCTATATTCTACCCACTTCAAGACTCCGCTCCAATATAGAAACATCAAGAAATACGGGCCAATAGGCCTTCTGCAGTTACAGATCTATTCTTCCCTTTAGCTTATACCCATTGTTTCGTGTTCTGTGTTGTTCTCACCTCACCCCAAACCATTGTAACATGTCACCTCACCCAAATGCAGGTATAAAAAAGAAAAAACTGTTTAAACTCTGGTCAGTTATAGTTGTTCTGTGTGTGTGTAACTAAAGTCTTTGAAAATGTAATAAGTTTTACGAAACGCGCTCAAGTGTCGCGTCAGACTAAGAAATAAAGAATGAATTTTGGAGAATTGATTTTTCATTTACCGTCATCAGTAAAAACAAACATAAGGAAAATTGAGAAAATTCGTGTTAGAATTATAATCTTACTTTTTCGGTCATATTTAATAACATATATATATATATATATATATATATATATATATATATATATATATATAAATTATATTACAAAATTATATTACAAATCAACCATGCACAGTGAACATCAAAAGAAGAAAGAATAATGAAAGAAATAATCCGTAAAGGAGTAAAAAGCACTACTCCTAACCAAAACATAAACCTGACAATATTCTATAAAACCAAGAAGACTTCCGAACTCCTTATCAAAAACAGCCCGAAGCCGACAGAGAACCCTCTACAGCAGTCAAGCGTTGTATACATGTACACTTGCCCCCACGAAGGATGTAACCTTCAATCTAAGTACATAGGTATGACGTCGACCAAGCTGACGAGGCGTTTGACATGCCATCTTCAATCCGGTGCCCCTAGGAATCACATGAGACAAGCCCATGACATCACCCTAACAAGAGAAATGTTGAACAAGAATACATGCATAATAGACAGAACCCAAGATGCAAGAAGATTACAAATTCTTGAAGCAATTCACATAAGAACAGAACAACCTACCATGAACACCCAAATCACGGAACTATTTACTCTTCCCACAATGAGAGTAAGGACAAGACCAGAACATAACGATGCCAACACAGAAGACAATGTTCAACATAACAGGCCAATTACACTGGATTAATCTTTGTATGTAGATGCCAGCTGCCTCGTATGGGCCAATAGGCCTTCTGCGGTTACCTCTATGTTTCACCCCATTTATCCCCTATGTATCCCCTATGTATCCCCTATGTTTTCACCTTTATTGTTTTATCACCTGACCCAGTGCGGGTATATAATCAAACCACATTGTAACATTTCCTCACTTGAAAATGAACCATGGAGGTTCGAAACGTCGTGCAAATTGTTTAAATAAGTGTAATACATTCTATAGTAATCCACATCTTTTCTTCACCAGAAATTACGAAAATGAGTTTTGGAGAACTCCTGTTTCAGCTAAGCCCTGATGCTAAGAAAATAGTTAGAGGATAGAAGCCCTAAATCAGAAGATAGTAAATACAGAATATGCGGTCATATTCAATGAGACATATATATATATATATATATATATATATATATATATATATATATATATATATATATATATATATATATATATATATATATATATATATATTTAAAATACAGTGGTACCTCTGTTTAAGAGTTTAATCCGTTCCTGGAGACAGCTCGTATTCCGAGAACTCATAATCCGAAGCTAGCTAATCTCCCCATAAGAAATAATGGGAAATGAATTAATCCATTCCTGATTACCCAAAAACCTCTCTTCAAACTAAATTATATACCTAATTCATCTAAATCTACACTACAAAACTATGTTCAAGTTATTACTTACGCTTGCTGATGACTCCTGTTGGCATATGGAAGATGGTGAGGAGGAGGGAGGAGGAGGGAGGAGGAGAGGTGTTACTGTTTGGAAGGGGAGTCCCCTTCCATTATAACATCAGGCAGTGAGGACCTTTCTGGTGTGCACTCTCTGGCACATTTTGCCTGCATACCACTAGGTCCTGGTTGTGGCTCACTGCTCGATTTTATCTTAACAAATCTGTCCATGGAAGATTGTTTTTCCCTTCTTCGCAAGATGTCTCTATAGTGAGGCATCACATTGTCATTGAAAAGATTAATGCAATGGCCTACTACAGCTTTCTCTGGGCGAGTCATTTAAATAAAAGTTTGCATTTCTTACCACATCTGACACTTCTTCTTCTTTTCATCATCCTCAAGTATTTGTGGTCTTTGTTTCGTGATTGTTCTTACGCCTTTTGCCACATTAGCATTCATAATGTCCTTTTTCTTGGCAAGTATAGTGCATATTGTTGACGTGGATTTGCTGCACTGCCTACAAAGTTCAACAACACGTGAACCATTTGCATGCTTCCGAATGATCTCTTGCTTTTCCTCTATTGTCATCCTGACATGCGATTTCTTGGCTTGAACCTTACCACTGGCTTTCTTGGGAACCATTGCGAGATATATAATGACACCTTTTACGGTCAAATGACCAAAAATCCAACAAAACACTGAAAATCCTGGAGAAGAATTCAGGCAGGATAGTCACTGGGCACGAGACACTGGTAAACTGAGCGCCGATCGTCGTGCCACCACGCGCTAGTTCGGCCTGTACGCGTATCAACAAACTTGGATTCCGAAGTAACCCTCGCCTTCCGAGCAAGTTTTCCGAGCAAATCCTGCTCGTACTCTAAAAAACTTGTATACAAGGAACACTCGTATTCCGAGGTACCACTGTATATAAATAAGCTACTTTGTATTTTTATTTAATATGCATCTCCATATCCATTCTCTGAGCAATGGTTGCAGTAATAATGAACCTGACACTAAATTTTATTTGGTAAGCATCTGCAAAAGTTCTGAAACTTACCAACATTAACAACATATACAACGATATTGTCAAACTTCATGGAAGAAAACACAAATCGTTTACTATCACTCAACCAGCATCTTCGTGGCAGCCCCGCATAACCATAAATTCCCTTGAAGCTTTTGCCACCTTCAATTTCTTGGTTTCGGTGAACAACATCCACAACAACACGTTTCTGAAAGAGACAGATCATTATTACAATTTTCATATATTTTTTTTTAGTGTGTGCGTGTGTGTGTATTTCTGAAATCTGTTTAATCTTGTAACTTTCTTTAGGAAATTAGCCATTTCTTCCATATCCTCACTGGGCTGCCAACTAACCTGCATACAGGCAACAGTAAACAAGACCTAAACACACTCCATACATGAAGATCTGCGGAGAGCCTCGAACTGTTTTGATAGGTCAACCTGCCGATTTCTTGGAATGGTCCAAGACTCGGGAAGGGAAGGGAAGGGAAGGGAAGGGAAGAGGACCAGGAAAACAGGCTTGAACAACCAAAAATTAGGATTTAAATGACTACATAGCAGTCAGAACAATTCCGTTTGCAAACATTTCCATCCTGTGTAGCATGGGAAGGAATTTTTCCAGATGAAAGAGGTAAAGGTAAGACCACTGACCCTAATCCAGGCAAAATGAGTGCACTGCAAAAGCTTCATAATATTGAAATGGTGTTACATGTACATAGACTGGGAACAACTGATTCATGCACAGGTGGACAAGTCCACCTGCTAATTGACTTAAAAAGCCAGGTGGTGGTTTTGTCCACCAACTGCTCCATGGGAGAAAGATCTGGGTAAGTACTATAGTAGTTTGGAAATAGGAATTATGATTTATGAAAGACACTATCAAGCGACATAACAGACGTAGCACCACTAGATTGATTCAACATACATTGTATATACAGTATATAGAAATAAATTTGCTTGGCTATAAACAGGAGCTGTCTCACATGGCCCAAAAAGGTCATCTGCAGTTTGTTTTTATTCTTATATTATTATGTAATGATCCAGTTTCTTGTTAGGACATTGACATATATTAGGAACAGAATGAGCTCTAGTATGAAACATTGTGGTACTCTGAGCCGTCTTAACAGCATTATGGTCCCCTGTGCCAACCTAATACAACACCCTAACCAAACCACCCCACGACACCTAAATCAAACCATCCTACGACAACCACTCATAGGAAAAAAGTAAATGGTTAATAATATTAAACATATATTTATTTTATTGGTACTTCAACACAACTGGTGTTAAAACATTAAAAACATGCTGTAGAGCAGCAACTAATCAAAATGATAAACATTTGAACAATACACAAGGCTTGAAACACACAATAATACTCAGTAAGCTACACAGATTAGATGGCACAGTATGAAATTACTACAAACTTCTTATTATAACAAGCCTTTGCGGCATTTCTTTTCAGAGAATTGCTTTACTATTGGCTTGAATTCAATGGTCTTCAGGATGTCATTTTCCATGCACACGAGTGAAAGCCAGTTCAAATGATGCTGCCCCATTGTGCTACAAAGTTGATTTTGTATAAGTTTCAGTCTTGAAAAAGAACGTTCTCCTGTACAGTTGGTCACCGTCATACACACCAACACTCTAGAGTGCAATTTCAACATTCGGGAATATAGATTTCAAATTGTCCAAAATTATTTTTCTGTGCAGTGAAAGGGGAGTCACAATTTTCATCAAGAGCCATGTAGTGCTTGAGATGCTCACATTCATTTTTTGGTTTTAATGAGAAGTACTTCTTCTGCTGATCCATCATATCTTCTAAGACGCTCACTTTGTTTCATTCCAATTTTTTCCCCATCACTCTAATCTGAACACACACTCCTGGCTTTGAATTAATATTCATTAAATTTGTCTATAGTTTCCTGAAGAGAAGATTTCATAGACTCAAGAAGATTCGTGGCAACAAGGATGTTCACATCTTTTAATTGCAGGACCTTGTTTTTGTTTTGTTGATACTTTCTAGCATGTCATTCCAAAGAATTGTGAGAAAGGTTGTTTCCAGGTTTTCCACTTTTTTGCTCAATCCTTCTGCCTCTCGCCTTATATTCATTTGCTGTTCATTGTCAGGTGATAGTGAATCCAGTGATTGTTCTATTTTCTCAAAACCCCCCATACAGAACATGAACAGCATCAAAATGTGCTGACCATCGTGTGTCAGAGAGACACTTGACCACAAAATCTTTTCCTAAAGATGATGTCAATACATTCCAGTGATGAGTAGAACCGACAACAAATAAATAAAGATGCTGAACAAAGTAAAAGAATTTGACAGTCTAGACGTAGAGAACATTCTGCTGCTTTTACTCCCACCATGTTCAAGCTGTGTCAAGCACAAAGGACATAGATGGCAAACTCATTGAGTTGATTTGATGAATCCGTGCTTGCAATCCAGTATTATCGTCCAGACATATTTGAGGCTTATCGTATGACTGACCACGGCAATTTGATAGATTTTATTCTCATTAAGAAAATCCACGACAGTGTGTAAGACCCTTTGCTTTATGACAAAAGATGTGGATGAACATCAAGAAACTTTCCACAGGCTCACAGCCTTTAATGAATCGGACAGTAAATGTCAGTTGATCTGAGTGAGAGATGTCTGGAGTGGAATCTACACTTATTAAATAATACTTTGACACTTTTACTTCTTCAAGAGCAATACAAAGACCTGTTATTCCATTAATTCAATAAATTCCTCACAAATATTTGCAGATAAATATGCCGGATTCCATTTTCCAGGATTTCCATACATTTTGAGATGTTCTTCCAAGAAAGAGTCATATTCACTCTGCAGCTCTAGTATACCGAAATATTTGCCATTTTTTGCTGACCCAATAATCTAATTTTCTCCACAAAATGGCAAATCTCTAGAGGCAAGAAAGCAAATTACAGAAACCACACTTGCCAATATTCCTGCTCTGAGCAATGTTGCTCAAGTAATAAAGAATCTATAATTTCAATTTCTTTATGCCTTATCAAATATGATGTCATGCACTTTCGATGTTGTTCTCCATTTCATGTTCTACAACAACATTATTGTGCTTCCAGTCATTGAACCCCAATGTAGCAAAGGGAGATTCTTTCCTGGACAATAGGCGACATACAAAGCAGTACAAATGACCTTCGGATGGTGAATAGAGTAGCCTTTCACATTTTACATACGTGCCATTCCGCAGTTCACGTTTCAACACATTGTTTGATAAATACCTTGCCTTCATACTCTCTACTCCAGCTGTTTTATACACTCTGCATGAGTTTGAAAGATTGCTATCATGATTCTGATATGATGAGGAATCCAGTACACTATGAATCCAGTAATCTATTGTGTTATTATCATTAATGTTCTATAGCCACGGATCTGTCTCTTGGATTGCAAACTCCTTTACTGTTACAGATTTGGGTATTTCCTCTTGTAAAATGTCACCAGCAGCAGCAACAGGCAATGATGGTATGTCTGCTGAAACTTGATGATTAGCAGGTAGCAGGAATGGATGCTGATGTGGATGCTACATCTGAAGGAATGGTACGAGTGGCTGTTGTTGCAGGAGTGGATGTAGATGTGGATGCTACATCTGAAGGAATGGTACGAGTGGCTGTTGTTGCAGGAGTGGATGCTGATGTGGATGCTACATCTGAAGGAATGGTACAAGTGGCTGTTGTTGCAGGAGTGGATGCTGATGTGGATGCTACATCTGAAGGAATGGTACGAGTGGCTGTTGTTGCAGGAGTGGATGCTGATGTGGATGCTACATCTGAAGGAATGGTACAAGTGGCTGTTGTTGCAGGAGTGGATGCTGATGTGGATGCTACATCTGAAGGAATGGTACGAGTGGCTGTTGTTGCACCTGTTGAGCCCCGATGTTAATTTTGGAAGTTCTCCGGTCTTATCCTAATACATTGCATTGTTTATGGATTTGACTAATCCGTTAGAAATGGGACATAACTATTAGTAAGAATTTAAGCACTGTAATACTGATGTTTAGTATCAATCTGCCTAAGAAGGTTAGGTAGGTTGCTCGAGTTCATAACTTTCTGGTTAGGCAAAACCCTTGCATTTTGTGCAGAGTGGCCAATTGAGAGAACGAGCTGCATGGATATTTATGTATGGTCCATCCTAAAAAAACACAACTCATATACAAAATCCTAAATAGATCATACTTGCTTGTTAGGCCAGGAGAGAAGGCACAGCTGGGCACACTTGGCATGGGGTCCACCAACCTTCGAGAACAGGTACATGATGCTGGATCCATCGGGGCTTACACAAGGGCTTCGAATGTTGCCGCCCTCTTCAATTATACCTGACAATTGGGTATGAAGTAATGACAGCATTTAGGCCACATTTAGACAATAATGATTATAAATTCTACACTACAAATAGAAATATTAATGTTGACCAAACCACACACACTTGAAAGTGAAGGGATGACGACGTTTGGGTCCGTCCAGGATCATTCACAATCGACTTGAGAATGGTCCAAGTCGATTGTACTCAAGTCGATTGTGAATGGTCCAGGACAGACCGAAACATCAACATCCCTTCACTTTCTAGTGTGTGGTTTGGTCAACATATTCCAGCCATGCTATTGTGACTTCTCGTCTGCATACAGAAATATTAATAATTCCCATACTTGGGGACAGAAAGCCTGTACTTGGGTCTATAGAAGTCCCCTTAGGCCTACTACTAACCTTCCCAGGATGCACCTCACAACCATTGCCTAACTCTTGGCTATCCATTTTACTGATAGGTGAACAGAGGCATCAGGTGAAAGGCAATGTGGCCGACCATTTCTGTCCCAGCCAGGAATGGATCTCAGGTCCTTCAGTTGTGAACCAAGAACTTAGATCGCTGCTACAGTCAATTGGACTTAAAAGTAAGGAATTATATGTGGCTTTCCATACAATTTGTAATTCTGTTATTGTATCAAGTAAAACATAGAGATTATTTACTGACAATAAGAAAACAAATGATGCATTAAGGACTTTTATAAGTAATAAATATTATTCAGAAATTGTTATATCCCAAAATAATCTAGTGAATGAGAGGTCAACTGTTACACCATAAACTGAACCCTTAAACTACACATACTGTAGTTGCCTTCCAAATCCATATGGAAGAGTTTGGATTCTCGGTTGTGGCAATATAAGAGTCCTAATCGGTAGGGTTTACTGACAAAGGCCACTCCGAAGATGCCGTCGTCGCCTGGAGCCCACACCAGCTGGCCCGGGCACAAACCATCCTCCAGTTCCTGGCACTTTATCTCTCCCGATTGTACGTTCAGAAAGCAAACGACAGACTGAAAAATAACATTATCAACTAAGATATGCAAGTGTTTGTGAATGAATGAATGAGTGGAAGTGAAAGAAGGAGTGGGTAAATGATAGGGTGCAAGCATGTATATTTGTGTATTATTTCCAAATTGTTATTATTCTACCTAACTGTATTTACAGGAGAAGAGCTATGCTCACGGTGTTCCGTCATTATAATGAATTGTATCAAAAGCAGTCTTAACCCTCAAACCGCTAGGGGCCCAAATGGAATTCACACCCACAGGCGCAACAAAAAAAAAAATCCAAAAAATTCTTTCGTCTTATCGAAGCGTTTATTTTTGTTCCCTGATCACGGAAAAAATAACAAAAAAATCATAGGTGGCATATTTTAGCCGCAGTAGGGTAGGGAAGTGTGGCAAAAAAGGGGCGTTGGCAGAGCCTTTGCCAGACGAGGTCTACTCCGCCTGAGCTGTCAGACAGCAGTTGCCACAAATATATTATTTCCGAATTATTTCAATGTCTCTGATTGATTTTTTCTTAGTTTTTTTTGCAGTAATATTATTCCAAACAGTGAATTGTGGTATATTTATATTATAAAATGTGTGAACCATCACTGTACTCAAAATTATGGTGTGCATATAAGTGATTCAATTATTATGTTCATAAAACAATAAACAAATAGTTTTGCTGTTGTTACACTATATACACAGGTTATATATAAGTATCTGCATGTTTTGTTCACCATAACGAACTACTAAGTTGGACTTGTGAGTCAAAAAGCAACGACGAGTGGCCGCCACACACCAGCGAGCCACTCACTGCCACGCCCTCCCTCAACACCACCTCACTCACCCTCATTTACCTCCCACAATACTGTTTTTCCATTTATTCACTATACACAGACGTTATATATACGTATTTACATGTTTTGTTCACCATAACTGTACATCTAAGCTTGTATGGTGAGTAAACGCACAAAGACATAGCTACTCCACAGTCAGCTGATCGGCGGCCACCCTCAAGGCCAGACGCACTAATATTTCTCCTCCAACAATATTGGTTGTGGTGTTATTACGCTATATACACACATTATATATAAGTACCTACCTGTTTTATTCACTATACCTGTACAAATAAGCTGGTTTGGTGCCCAAAGACCATAGTGGCCACCAGTTACAACATGCCAAGTCGTGCAGACGACGCTCCTCTCTCACCAAAATGGCGGCTCCCAACCTACTCCTCTCGCTGTTATCTCACACTATACACACGTTATAAGTAAGTATCTACATTTGTGTTCACCACAGCGAACCACTAAGCTGGTATGGTGAGTGCAGTCAATAAATGGTGGCCACACACAGTCAGAAGACGACGCCCACAACCCTCCCTCCACAGCCGTACTCCTCCCTCCATCGAGCACAGCGCTAAATATCTCCACAATCAAGCTGTTATCAGAATCCTGGTCAGTTTTATCAAATTCAGGGGGCTTCAGTAATACTATCACTACTAAATAATAGCAGTATCACCTATATTTTGGCATTTGTAGGCGATGCTGTGGTCACAAGCTGAACAGCGGTGCTGTGAGCTCGTGCTGCGTGCGCCAGCCTTGGTGGCTGGTGCAATACTGACGCTCTCACTCCCAAGAATGTTGGGCTGGATTTTTTTTCTAGGTGGCATCTGGCAATTATCAGTCGTGGCTGTACTATAACTGCCCCTATCCCAGGCGGGGCGTTTAAATTATAGCGCTAGACACGAAATCATATATAAATGATGTGCGCGGTTTCGGTTTTGTCACTGATATCATTTATATATGATATGCGCGGTTTGAGGGTTAACCTTTGAACAGCAGCCATAGAATAATGATCATTCCTTCCTATGTGCAAAAAATGAAAAACATTCAATAAATAATTTTTCATTACAGAATTATTATTACAATCAAATTATTATCGCTTCATTCATCACAATCGACTTGAGAATGGTTCAGGACGGACCGAAACGTCGTCGTCTCTTCACTTTCTAGTGTGTGGTCTGGTCAACATATAATGATTAATTTGTAAACAAAAACATGAAAATGAGTGAATATTCTTCTTTTACTGGGTGGAGGCGCTCTGAAAGGTTGGGCGGTGGCTATGGTCTAGTGTCCGTCAACATACGATGCCCAACTTTGCTGACGTTGAGGTATGTGAGACACAGGACTACTGTCTTCTCCCCAGATGTATCATTTATCATTTATCACTTGTTTCTCTTTATTTGCAAGTGTGTACTTACCTAGTTGTGCTTGCGGGGTGTGAGCTCTGGCTCTTTGGTCCCGCTTCTCAACTGTCAATCAACTGGTGTACAGGTTCCTGAGCCTACTAGGCTCTATCATATCTACACTTGAAACTGTGTACGGAGTCAGCCTCCACCACATCAGTTCCTAATGCATTCCATTTGTCTACTACTCTGACACTGAAAAAAACAGCATTGAATGTAATGAAATGCCATTTTCTGGGTGAGTCCCGTCGGCTCCTCAGAGCTATCCAGGCTGAATGGATATGTATAACTTTCTGGCATCAGTCAAAGTGCTAGGAGTTCTTGCCTACCGGGGACCATGAGCCAGAACCTGAACCCCTCAGAGAGGCATGAGGAGCAATGGCCTATAGAAACCCCCTTGTGGTTGGGAGCATTCTATGTCTGCCATCGACCGGGATAGGCACCCAGAAAGGTAGGCACCCCAAAACAAACCCCTATTCTGGTAAAGATATTGCTGCCGAAAGCCGAACGAGTGGACAGAACTCTCCAAACAAAATTATCTAACTAGCATGACGTCATCACGTCGCTGCGCCACCGTCTGCGCAACCCCCCCTCCCCAGGAGGGGAGAAGGGGGAGCCCCAGACCCTCCACGCCGGCGATCCAACTGACAGTTCTTAGGCTGGATGTCAAAATACGCGAAAAACGCCGCCGACCGGAGGGAGGGAGGGATGCCGGGGAGCCTCCGGGACTCACCCAGAAAATGGCGTTTCATTACATTCAACGCTGGTTTTCTGGGGGGAGCCCCGTCGGCTCCCCGGAGCTACCTCACCACAGATAAGGAAAACAGGGAAGGAAACGGGAGGCAGACGCCACGCGCCCTAACCTAAAAAACCAAGACCACAGACAAAACAAAGACCAAAACGAGAAGAAAAGTGTCTACTACTCTGACACTGAAAAAAACAGCATTGAATGTAATGAAATGCCATTTTCTGGGTGAGTCCCGTCGGCTCCTCAGAGCTATCCAGGCTGAATGGATATGTATAACTTTCTGGCATCAGTCAAAGTGCTAGGAGTTCTTGCCTACCGGGGACCATGAGCCAGAACCTGAACCCCTCAGAGAGGCATGAGGAGCAATGGCCTATAGAAACCCCCTTGTGGTTGGGAGCATTCTATGTCTGCCATCGACCGGAGAGGCACCCAGAAAGGTAGGCACCCCAAAACAAACCCTATTCTGGTAAAGATATTGCTGCCGAAAGCCGAACGAGTGGACAGAACTCTCCAAACAAAATATCTAACTAGCATGACGTCATCACTCGCTGCGCCACCGTCTGCGCAACCCCCCCTCCCCAGGAGGGGAGAAGGGGGAGCCCCAGACCTCCCACGCCGGCGATCCAACTGACAGTTCTTAGGCTGGATGTCAAATACGCGCAAAAACGCCGCGGACCGAGGGAGGGAGGGATGCCGGGGAGCCTCCGGGACTCACCGAAAATGGCGTTTCATTACATTCAACGCTGGTTTTCTGGGGGGAGCCCGTCGGCTCCCCGGAGCTACCTCACCACAGATAAGGAAAACAGGGAAGGAAACGGGAGGCAGACGCCACGCGCCCCTAACCTAAAAAACCAAGACCACAGACAAAACAAAGACCAAAACGAGAAGAAAATAGACCACCCAGGCCAACTATCAGGACGGCACCAGTACTCAAAAGCAGGCCAGAGGGGAAAAACGCCCAGGACAGCAAGTGGAACGGAGCAGAAGGAACCGCATCACCGAACGCAACAGGAGCGGCTCCGCCAGCACCACCCAATACGAGTGACAGGACACGAGCCCAGAGACGGACCCGGAACAACCCCGAAGGGAATACAAGCCAACCCTATCAAAGACCGAAGGACCTTCGCAGTGATAGGAAAACTGGAAGGACCGCCAGGAAAACCACCACACCGCCCCCAAGACAAAACACGCAGGTGGGAGACCAATAAGAACCACACCAGTGCCGACACAAACGACGAAAAACTAGCACCACGAACGAAGGCAAAATGCGAATCAAAAACTGCGCCCCGCAACCTAAAGGAGCAAGATAACCAGCTCCAGCAGGGAAGAAAGACGCACGCGTCCCAGAGGCATCCAAGAGGAGAACTACCCAGGACGTGAACCGCAGGAAAGCAAACACACCCGTTCCGGAAAAGGAACAAGAGAAACGGAGCCAGGACCGAAACCCAGCAAAGCCGGTTCCAAGAAAAGGAACCAGAAAGGCAGAAGCGGCAGACCAAAAGTTCACAATCCCCCATAGACAGCGCAACACCGAAGCCTGCAGGAAGTCACACAGAATCGCAGGAACTCGGTACCAAAACGGAACACAGAGAAGTCTAAAAGCAGGGAACTTAACATGGACAGAGGCCCACCTGAGCACCAAACAACAGGATAGGCAGAAGCACTGACCCAGATACACAAATAGGTGGAGCATGGGAGGAGGAAAAACGGAAATAGGTAAGGAAAATCTCAAATACTGCCCAAGGAGCGGCCGGGAAAGAAGGCACACGACCAATCACAAAATGTGTAGAGGAGGGCGTACACACCCGAAGGACCTCATGGACAGCAGGGTGCAGTCAGGCACCGAAGTTAGGCAAGGAATGAGTGTCCCGAGAGGGAAAAGACCCAGGTGTCGACAACGACACCTGGGCAAAGTGACCAAACAACACACCACACCAAACACCCCTTTTAGGAGCCATCAACTCAATCCCACCAAGCGGGGAAGAGTAAACAAGGATGGAGCAGTGAACAAGGGTGGTGGAGTGAGCAGATTATCCCAATAAGATACTTGCTCCAAACGCATTAGCCTAACGAGGGAAGCAAAGCTCTACGGAGGACCAATTATGGAACTCAAACCGTTCCAAACTACCAGTTATTAATATGCCTGCCAACCTTTGGAGAACGGCGAGGTATTGCCTGAGCATAGAAGCAGCAGAGTAGCGAATAATAACTAGTTGACCTACAAGTGTGGTCTAGAACAGACATTTGTGAGAAACCGTACCGACTCCCAGTGAGCTGAACTCGCACCATTGCCCGCCAAAATAACACCCACAAACCACTGTATACGCAACAAAACATATGTAGCCTCTGAGTGGTTGTGTTTATTGTCACCAATCTTCACGAAACAATAGAACTGGGACAGAGGCACACGCCACCCTTGCAGCACATTTTGGACACGAAACAATGGCATAAAAGGGATAAGTGTAGAATCAGGAAAGACCTGAGGAATGACTGGCACGGTAACAGGTTCGGTGAATCGCAGAACCAATTACTGCGTAACGTGGTGGTGGGGCCCAACAATTCGTGCAAACATGGGTTGGACATGTATATGAGCAAGAAAGGGTGGGAAGAAATATGAGCTGCCTCGTACGGGCCAATTGGCCCTCTGCAGCTCCCCCTGGTCTTATGACCGTATGGTCGTATGCACAAGGAGACACAGGAGGAAGCCGAGTACCCAAAGGAGCCACAGACACGAAAAAGAACCTAATCAATGTCAGGGGGAAAGGAAGCGGAAAGCACTAAGAAGATATGTGGTGGAGGCAGACACCACCCACAGGACCAACCGTAGAGAAGACAGAGCCCAGGAAGCTCAGGAAACTGCACAACTGTCAACTGACAGGAGAGGCAGGGCCCAAGAGCCAGAGCTCAACCCCAGCAAGCACAACTAGGCAAGCACCCCACCAAAAAGTGAGAACCAGCCCATGGCCGACAGAAGCGCCAAGACATGAGAACCTCACCTGCAGAGCAGACACACGACCGTGCCACCACATAGGCGAGCCAAGTAACATACCAGGAGAGCGCTAATGGTGTGCCCGAAAGCCATGCAAACTCGAGGCAGTAGGCATGGTATGTACCGTTACCTGAATAAAAGGCGGAAGTCGAAGGAGAAATACGTCCAGAGGCGCGCGCCCCGCAGAAGACAGCAGGACAGAGGGGGAGGAAACGGCGCCACGGCAAGCCATCCCACACCCGGAAGCAAAGGAAGAACGAAGTGACACCCCAAGATATAAATCCAGAACACCCTCAGCATCCAGAGGGCCACAACCAGAGGGAGAAAACAAGCAAGAAGCCGTAGAAAAACCACGAGAAACGACACGAACACATGAGCATACCGCCCATAAACAAAACGCACACCGCGGCCCCAGCACACGAGGTACGAACGCAGCATCCGTCCACCGGAAGGCGTGGCTCGTACACCAGGCGGACACACATATCGAACACACAACGTACAGACACAACGTAAACACACACATCGTACAAACACCAGGAAGGAGTGCGTAACGAAGATGAAGAATGCCAAAAATGGAAGTAGAGACAACACGAAAGCAAAACAAGGCGAAAACGAAGCAAAAGAAAACAGATGACGGAAGGTAACCAACGAGGCCGACAAAAGACCAGAGGTCAAATCAACAGATGTTCCAATAATATTGGAAGGGACGAAGAGACTCGCGAACCAATGAGAACCACGACAAGCACCCCTGATATGCAATGTTGATCTCTCAGAATGTTTGGTAATATATGTATAGTTTGTGATGTGTGTATGTATGTATGTATTAACACGATGTACCGAACGGGGTGAGAATAGCTTGAGCTACCTCATCCCTTTGTATTTTACTGCAATAAACTTATTGCAATTATAATTTCAGCACCCTTGAGCAAGGGACACGCAGGGACAACGATACGAAGCGGCTTAGGCATTGTATGTACTAGGCAATATATAAATCTATCAACGTGCATTTCACACCTTGTAAGAATGTATCTTACCTGAAAAACATTCATTTTTTTTTTCCGGAACAGTATCACACCGTAAGAGCGAAAAGGGTAAGGAAAAGGGGGCGAAACACACCCCCAGGAACGACGGGACCGACGAACCCGAAGGAACACGGAACCGAACCAGGGAGGGGTATACCCGAAAACAACAGGAACACAGAGAGGGAAGGAACAACCCCACTCTGAGAACTGCCAGCCCCTCACCAAAGGTACAAGGACCCAAGAGGGGCAAACGGGGCCGAGGCCCCCCAGGCAACCCCTCCCTAACCCTGGGAACCTCGATGGCATGACCCGGGGCCGAGCCACACCCCCAAAGCCCCAGCTTGACAAGGAAAAGCCAGGGCAGCCGTGCAAACACTAAGGAAGGGAGCCCACTGGTCAGACCCATACGGCACAGCTGGAGGAACCGACTCGAATGCCTCCGCCGCCACCCCAGAAGAGGAAACCATATTTGTATTCATATTTGCAAACATTCAAGGTTTAAAGCCAAAGTCAAGAAATAAAGTTAAGTTCATAAATGGCCTCCTATTAGAGTCAAACTCAATATTTGGGGCATTCACAGAAACTCATACAAAAGATTACATGGATGGTGAAATCTGGATTCCAAATTATAATTTATATAGATGTGATAGAAAAACTAGGTCAAATGGAGGAGTAGCTCTGTATATTAAAGAGGACCTGGTATGCACAGAACTACTAAACTCAACTAATGAGGTGGTAGAGGTACTTGGAATTAAGGTAGAGAAACTAAACCTAATTATTATTCTAATATATAAACTGCCAGATACAACGGTTGAGGAATTCACAGAGCAGATGCACAAAATAGAGAACATACTTGATAACCTAGCAAACCCAGCTCCAGATATTATCTTCCTTGGAGATTTCAATTACCGAGTCTAAGATGGAAAATGGCAAACACAAATATCATAGCAGGGAATGACCCGGGAAATAACCAACCACAGGTCAGAGAACTTCTGAGATTCTGTGACAAATTCTCGCTCAATCAACAGATTACAGAACCAACTAGGAACGAAAACACACTAGACTTGTTATTCACAAACAATGATGAACTAATTGACCAGACCACACACTAGAAGGTGAATGAATGGTCCAGGACGGACCGAAACGTCGTCGTCTCTTCACCTTCTAGTGTGTGGTCTGGTCAACATACTTTAGCCATGTTATTGTGACTCATCGCCTGCAAATGATGAACTAATCAGAGACATCACAATCTCAGATACTTCATACTCAGACCATAAGCTCATTGAAGTGCGAACTAGCATAAATAACGGTAGTAGGTCTAAGAGACCCAACAAGCGAGAAGGAATATTCAATCAATTCAATTTCAACAATAAGAGGATCGACTGGGAAAAAATAAATGTAGACCTTGCAACCATTCAATGGGAGACGGTCTTAAGCGACAAAACTCCCACACAGGGAATAGCTCAACTGACAGCTGAACTTACAAGGTCTGCTTGAAACACGTGCCTATGAGGAGGGGCAGAAAGAGGACCACTCTAGAAAGAGAACGCAGACGACTGTACAGGAGAAGGAAAAAATAATGGAAATGCTTCGGCAGAAACAACTATCACAAGCAAGGAAAAAACGCCTAAGCAGGGAGATCGAAGAAATAGAACAAACGTTGAAACGATCATATGAGTCTGAGGAAATGGAATTGGAACAGGAAGCTATACAAGAGATAAGGAAAAATCCGAAATATTTTTTCACATATGCAAAATCAAAATCCAAAACCTCGACCAGTATTGGACTGTTAATTACAAATGAAGGTACGTACACAGAGGACGACAAAGAGATTAGTGAAATTCTAAGAAGCCAGTATGAGGCTATGTTTAGCACACCAATAAACAACATGAAAGTTGATGACCCAGACAGCTTCTTTATGAATGACATTCAAGCTGCAGATAACATAACGGATATTACCACAAACTCGGAAGACTTTGAAGGAGAAATTGACAATATGCCTATGCACTCAGCTCCTGGGCCTGACTCATGGAATTCAATATTCATAAAGAAATGTAAAGTACCAGTAGCGAGAGCACTCAGCGTAATATGGAGAAAGAGCCTGGATACAGGGGAGATACCAGCAGCACTTAAATCTGCAGATATAGCTCCGTTGCACAAGGGGGGAAGTAAAGCTTGGCAAAAAATTATAGGCCAGTTGCACTAACATCACACATAATAAAGTGTTTGAAAAGTGATTAGGAATCAAATTTCTAGTTTTATGGAAAACAATGAATTGCACAACCCAGGACAACATGGATTTAGAGCGGGAAGATCCTGTCTGTCACAGTTACTCAACCACTATGACAAAATCACAGAAGACCTAGAGAAAAGCAAAATGCAGATGTTGTATACACAGACTTTGCAAAGGGTTCGACAAATGTGACCATGGGGTGATAGCTCACAAAATGAGGTCAATGGGAATAACTGGAAAAGTAGGACGCTGGATAATCAATTTCCTGTCGAACAGAACACAGAGTAACAGTCAATCAGATAAAATCGAGTCCAAGCGATGTTAAAAGCTCTGTACCTCAAGGTACAGTCCTTGCACCACTACTGTTCCTTATTCTCATATCTGATATAGACAAAAATACATCACAGCTTCGTGTCGTCCTTTGCAGATGACACAAAAATCAGCATGAAAATTACCTCTGCTGAAGACATTGAAAAACTACAAGCAGATGTCAACAAAGTTTTCGATTGGGCAGCAGAAAATAACATGATGTTTAACAGTGATAAATTTCAGGTACTCAGGTATGGCAAAAATGAGGATCTGAGACATAATACAGGGTACAAAACACAATCGAATCTTCCCATAGTAGAAAAACAGCATGTCAAGGATTTGGGAATAATGATGTCCGACGATCTAACGTTTAGGGAGCATACCAAGCAAATATTGCGTCAGCCAGAAAAATGATCGGATGGATTACGAGAACTTTCAAATCCAGGAATCCCATCACAATGGTTGTACTCTTCAAGTCACTTGTGTTGTCCTGTCTCGAGTACTGCTCAGTACTCACTTCCCCCTTCAGAGCAGAGAGATTGCTGAAATAGAGGGAATACAGAGAACATATACGGCACGCATAGACGAGATAAAACACCTAAATTATTGGGATCGTTCAAAGCTCTCCAAATGTACTCTCTAGAAAGGAGACGAGAGAGATACCAAATAATATACACATGGAAAATACTGGAGGGCCAGGTCCCAAATCTGCACAGTAAAATAACAACGTACTGGAGTGAACGATATGGAAGAAATGCAGAATAGAACCAGTGAAGAGCAGGGGTGCCATAGGCACAATCAGAGAACACTGTATAAACATCAGAGGTCCGCGGTTGTTCAACGTCCTCCCAGCAAGCATAAGAAATATTGCCGGAACAACCGTGGACATCTTCAAGAGAAAACTGGACTGTTTTCTAAGAGAAGTTCCGGACCAGCCAGGCTGTGGTGGGTATGTGGCCCTGCGGCCGCTCCAAGCAACAGCCTGGTGGACCAAGCTCTCACAAGTCGAGCCTGGCCTCGGGCCGGGCTTGGGGAGTATTAGAACTCCCAGAACCCCATCAAGCAGGTAAACCCCCAAGACCGCCTGAGCCTCAACCCAACCAGACCCCGCCCCAACCCCGAAACCCTCCTATGGTTCGGAGCAGGAAGCAAGGGAGGAAGTGTGTAGAACAGAAGGGGAAGGACAAGGAGCGGAAGGAGCCAGAGCCGAAGCGACCCCACCCCAAAGTCCGGACCCCAACCACTAAAATGGGGCAGCCTCGGGGCATCCGGGGCCGCAACAACCAAGAGCATCGCAGCAATCTACAACCAGCAAGCAACGCCGCAGCCACCTGCACCCGATTATCATGACCAGTGGCCTGGGTGAAAGGGAGCACGTACCGACAACACTCACCGTACGACTCCGGGTCACAAGAACAATGACCCAACAGGCAGCATGGTGGAGGCACAACCAGTGAGTGTCACCCTGAGACAAGGGGACAGATCAACCGTCAAACTCGCAGGATGCGAGAGGGACTCCGGGGACACACCTATAGGACCACAGAGCCCCCATGGGGTTTTCCAGGGCCCTTAGCCGTTGTACACGCTAAGGGAAGCCCAGGCAGGGTACCGCGAACCGGCGCCCAAAGCTACCAACAAACTGCTAAAGCTGAACCCCCGGGACGTGTCCACTCACGGGGGCCAAGTGGGGAGTACCACCAACAGAAGGAATCTAAAGAAATCACCTAGAACAGGAATGGGGGACCTTATGGCAAACCCCCCACCAGGCAAAACAAAAGAAAAACCCGGCAAGGGGTACAACGTACCCAGGCGGAACAGAGCCGGCCGCTGTTATACCTGGTTGATACCTGGTTGATGGGGTTCTGGGAGTTCTTCTACTCCCCAAGCCCGGCCCGAGGCCAGGCTTGACTTGTGAGAGTTTGGTCCACTAAGCTGTTGCTTGGAGCGGCCCGCAGGCCCACAAACCCACCACAGCCCGGCTGGTCCGGAACTCCTTGGAGGAATAAATCTAGTTTCCTCTTGAAGATGTCCACGGTTGTTCCGGCAATATTTCTTATGCTTGCTGGGAGGACGTTGAACAACCGCGGACCTCTGATGTTTATACAGTGTTCTCTGATTGTGCCTATGGCACCCCTGCTCTTCACTGGTTCTATTCTGCATTTTCTTCCATATCGTTCACTCCAGTACGTTGTTATTTTACTGTGTAGATTTGGGACCTGGCCCTCCAGTATCTTCCAGTTGTATATTATTTAATATCTCTCTCGTCTTCTTTCTAGTGAGTACATTTGGAGAGCTTTGAGACGATCCCAATAATTTAGGTGCTTTATCACGTCTATACGTGTTGTATATGTTCTCTGTATTCCCTCTATTTCAGCAATCTCTCCTGCTCTGAAGGGGGAAGTGAGTACTGAACAGTACTCAAGTTATGGTGAAAACTAGCTGTGCAGTACCCCGCGCCCCTACCAGTGACGAAAACTACCACCTACCCAGAGACAAACCAGGGCAACAACCCCCAGCCGACTCCAAGGGCGGCCCAGTACCAAGCAATAAGGGACACAGCGGAGGTAGAACCCAAGGTGACTTGTGGAAGGTGGCCCCAAGCCCCGAGGGCAGTACTTACAGGGCACCTAGGGAAGAGAGCCCTAGGCGCATGCAGCCCGAGTACCGTGGAATCTTACTCCTGGCTCACACCCCACCGGTAGAGACAGTCCACACCACAAGGCACAGAACTGAAACAAAAACCGGAGCCAGAGGCACTCGACCAGCCAGTAATCCCATCAGCCAAGAACTGCAAGTTGGATCGCCGGTGTGGAGGGTCTGGGGCTCCCCCTACCCCCTCCCGGGGAGGGGGGGGGAGTTGCGCAGACGGTGGCGCAGCGACGTGATGACGTCATGCTAGTTAGACAATTTTGTTTGGGGAGTTCTGTCCACTCGTTTGTCTTTCGGTAGCAATATCTTTACCAGAATAGGGATTTGTTTTGGGGCGCCTACCTTTCTGGGTGCCTATCCCGGTCAATGGCAGACATAGAATGCTCCCAACCACAAGGGGGTTTCTATAGGCCATTGCTCCTCGTGCCTCTCTGAGGGGGCCAGGTTCTGGCTCATGGTCCCCAGTAGGCAAGAACTCCTAGTACTTTGACTGATGCCAGAAAGTTATACATATCCATTCAGCCTAGATAGCTCCGGGGAGCTGACGGGGCTCCCCCCAGAAAATTCTTTCTAGCGTCTCTATGGCTCATTTGGGCACCCAATTTACACCTGTGTGCGTGTGTAATTACCTAAGTGTAGTTACAGGATGAGAGCTACGCTCGTGGTGTCCCATCTACCCAACACTCTTTGTCATATAATGCTTTGAAACTACTGACGGTTTTGGCCTCCACCTTCTCACTTAACTTGTTCCAACCATCTACCACTCTGTTTGCGAAAGTGAATTTTCTTATATTTCTTCGGCATCTTTGTTTAATTAGTTTAAATCTATGACCTCTTGTTCTTGAAGTTCCAGGTCTCAGGACATCTTCCCTGTCGATTTAATCAATTCCTGTTACTATTTTGTATGTAGTGATCATATTACCTCTTTTTTTTCTTCTGTCTTTTAGTTTTGGCATATTTAATGCGTCTATCCTCTCCTCGTAGCTCTTGCCCTTCAGTTCTGGGATCCATTTAGTAGCATGTCTTTGCACCTTTTCCAGTTTGTTGATGTGTTTCTTAAAATATGGGCATCACACAACCGCTGCATATTCTAGCTTTACCCTACCAAAAGTCGTGAACAATTTCTTTAGTATTTCGCCATCCATGTATTTAAATGCAATTCTGAAGTTAGGAAGCATGGCATAGGCTCCTCGCACAATGTTCTTTATGTGGTCCTCAGGAGATAGTTTTCTATCCCTAGAACCATCCCTAGATCTCTTTCTTTATCAGAATTCTGTAAGAATTTCTCACATAATTTATAGGTTGCGTGGGGTCTATGTTCACCTATTCTACATTCCATAAAATGGCATTTATTCACATTAAATTCCATTTGCCAAGTGGTGCTCCATATACTTATTTTGTCCAGGTCTTCTTGAAGGGCATGACAATCATCTAAATTTCTTATCATCATCAGCAAACATGTTCATATAATTCTGTATTCCATCTGGTAGATCATTTATGTAGACAATGAACATCACTGGTGCAAGAACTGAACCCTGTGGTACTCCACTTGTGACATTTCTCCAGTCCGATACATTGCCTCTGATTACTGCCCTCATTTTTCTATCAGTCAGAAAATTTGTCATCCCTGTTAGAAGCTTACCTGTCACCCCTCCAATATTTTCCAGTTTCCAGAACAACCTCTTATGTGGAACTCTGTCGAAAGCCTTTTTTAGGTCCAGATAGATGCAGTCAACGCAACCATCTCTTTCCTGTAAAATCTATGTGGCTCTATCATAGAAACTGAATAAATTCGATACACAGGATCTTCCAGATCGAAAATCATACTGTCTGTCTTATATTATATTATTTCTTTCCAGGTGTTCTACCCTGTCACGTGAATCCCTGCATAGCAGCACAAAGGCACTGCCAGCCATAATGAGCAGTTTGCTAGTTGACCAGATGTCCACCTCGCGTTGACACTGGATGAGTCATCACAGCCGGACTATATAAAGGGCGCTGCCTCCCTGGAGAGCCAGTCTCTCCCTTAGTGCTCTAGGATCACCTTCGTGTCTCTCACCTGTCGTCCGCCTTCAGCCAACGTCGTGTGATTGATGCAATGGTGGTATGGTAGCTGTCTTCAGTACACCAGTATATCTTTATGCTTTTCTTCATTGCTTATACTGCAGTTTATTTTAACATTTAAGATCATACTAACTTGTTCACTTTTGCATTACAAGAGAGTAAAGTATTTTCAGGGGCATTTATGTTCATTAATTGTTTAATTATTTATTTGATGATTTTTATTTGTTTCCACCTGCGACTTACACAATGCAGGGCCAATAGCAGCATTTTTGTTTTATTATGTGCGGGAGAGCCATACCATCTTGGTTCAGTATAGCTGCGATACCACAACCCGTCACATACCCATTTAGTTTTTATTATTTTTTCCAATATTTTGACTATTACACTTGTCAATGATACAGGTCTATAATTGAGGGGGTCTTCCCTGTTGCCACTTTTGTAGATTGGAATTATGTTAGCCTGTTTCCACACATCTGCTACGACTCCTGTACACAGGGATGTCTGAAAAATCAGCCAAAGTGGTATGCTGAGCTCAACTGCACATTCTCTCAGAACCCATGGTGAAACTCCATCTGGGCCAACTGCTTTGTTCTTACTTAGCTCCAAGAGCATTTGTTTCACTTCGTCTCTAGACACCTCTATGTGCTCTATGTTGTTCTCTGGAATTCTTATTGTGTCTGGTTCCCTGAAGATCTCATTTTGTACAAACACACTTAGGAACTTTTCGTTTAATGTTTCACATATTTCTTTTCAGTTTCCGTGTATCTGTCCCCCCATTTTCAACCTCTGAATATTATCCTTAACCTGCAGCTTGCTTTTAATGAATTTATAGAAAAGGCCTGGATCTGATTTACATTTGTCTGCTGGTCCGTTCTCAAAGTTCCTCTCTGTCTCTCTCCTTACTGACATGTAGTTGTTTCTCGCATCTTTGTATCACTGGTATGTTTGGGGGGTTTGATCTCTTTCTATAATGATTCCATGCTTGTGTCTTTTGATCTCTGGCCCTCTCGCAATTTCTGTTGAACCAACCCTGTTTCCTAGGTCTGCATCTCTGTTTTGTTATGAATGTTTGTGTGCCTTCATCGTATATTTTGCAAAATATGGCATCGTTACGAACCCAAGTTCATCGTCTGAGCATGGAGCAGTGACGTCAACGCCATCTGTGAGTCTGCTCCCGAAACCCCCACAAAATGGACGACGCCATCTAGTGGTGGCAGGAATATGCCAGCTCGACATGCTAGATTCTTGTCCTGGTAGCTCGTGAGGTAGCTAGTGCTGACCTCTGGTGAGGTGGTGCTCAGAACATCAGCGCCATCTATTGAGCTAGAAGCTGTACGTTTGTGTATAAGCCAGTAAGTGATGTTTCCTAGTGGTTCCCATGTAATGTCCCAGTACTGATGACGTGTCTGCTTTCACAGAGTCAAGGTGGTGCTGCTGTGATGTAGGAAGAGTCAGTCTACCCAAGGCAGCCAAGGTCTCTTCACCAGTCTGCTTTGCAGAAGCAGTGAGCCGCCGCCGGACGAGAACTGTAGTGTGTTCTACTGTCTGCCTGAGGAGTGGCAGTGACGGGATTCGCCGTACCCGGGGCTGGCTGGTGGAAGAGACGGCCGACTGTGGTGCCGTACGAGGAGAGTAACCAGCGAGTTACACGAGGCTCCTGCCCAGGGCTCGCAACCCTAGTATTCGCTCATGAAGTGGCCTAACAGCGTGAGGCTGATTGGTACCTGCCAGCTACAAGCTGGACTGTGGTTGTGGGCCATCACGACGAGGCACCCAGTGGAATTGTGATTTGGCTGGCCTGTGGCCACGGTAGACTCATCGTTGTTTCCTGGTACCTGCAGAGGGTAGTGCCGCGGAATAGGAAACCAGGCAAGACTGCACGGAGGGAGCTTCACCAAGTGTTCAGCGTCTTCAGAGTGAGACGATGATGTACAGAGTGTAGTAATTTTTCTGTTTATGACTTTTATACACATATGGTGGTGGGAAGACTAATTATATCCGGTTAAAGTGTCGAACTTGTGGATTTAATATACCTCCCCTTTTTATTTTACTTGCATTACGGAGCTCACCCCTTGAAAGCCTCTACTAACTTGGGGCCGGATACCCAAACTCTAATACCATCAGAAAAGAACCCGGTTGCGTCCCATTAGGGCCGTAACAGGCATACATCTCATCTACTTCCTTACCTAGCAACAAGTCTGTCCAATTAAACCCATGAAAAAAATGTCTAAGTTCCCCATAGGTCCTCTCTTGAAATCGCGTTCAACAACTGTTTCAGTGTCCCCATTCTCTACTAGATTATATCGCAAAGCATATTTAATGTCCAAGAGGGCGTGATCACTCTTTCCCAAGGGAGGAAGGTACTGGATGTCAAATACCCCTCTTCTTTCCTGGTGAATATTAAATCCAGTATTGACGGAACATCCCCTTCCCTTATTCTTGTAGCCTGCTTGATGTAATTACCTAAGTGTAATTACCTAAGTGTAGTTACAGGATGAGAGCTACGCTCGTGGTGTCCCGTCTTCCCAGCACTCTTTGTCATATAACGCTTTGAAACTACTGACGGTCTTGGCCTCCACCACCTTCTCACTAACTTGTTCCAACCGTCTACCACTCTGTTTGCGAAAGTGAATTTTCTTATATTTCTTCGGCATCTGTGTTTAGCTAGTTTAAATCTATGACCTCTTGTTCTTGAAGTTCCAGGTCTCAGGAAATCTTCCTGTCGATTTTATCAATTCCTGTTACTATTTTGTATGTAGTGATCATATCACCTCTTTTTCTTCTGTCTTCTAGTTTTGCATATTTAATGCCTCTAACCTCTCCTCGTAGCTCTTGCCCTTCATTTCTGGGAGCCACTTAGTGCATGTCTTTGCACCTTTTCCAGTTTGTTGATGCTTCTTAAGATATGGGCACCACACAACCGCTGCATATTCTAGCTTTGGCCTAACAAAAGTCGTGAACAATTTCTTTAGTATTTCCCATCCATGTATTTAAAAGCAATTCTGAAGTTAGAAAGCGTAGCATAGGCTCCTCGCACAATATTCTTTATGTGGTCCTCAGGTGACAGTTTTCTATCTAAAACCACCCCTAGATCCCTTTCTTTATCAGAATTCTTTAAAGATTTCTCACATAATTTATAGGTTGTGTGGGGTCTATGTTCACCAATTCCACATTCCATAACATGGCATTTATTTACATTAAATTCCATTTGCCAAGTGTTGCTCCAATACTTATTTTGTCCAGGTCTTCTTGAAGGGCATGACAATCATCTAAATTTCTTATCCTTCCTATTATCTTAGCATCATCAGCAAACATGTTCATATAATTCTGTATACCAACTGGTAGATCATTTATGTAGACAATAAACATCACTGGTGCAAGAACTGAACCCTGTGGTACTCCACTTGTGACATTTCTCCAGTCCGATACATTGCCTCTGATCACAGCCCTCATTTTTCTATCAGTCAGAAAGTTTTTCATCCATGTTAGAAGCGTACCTGTCACTCCTCCAATATTTTCCAGTTTCCAGAACAACCTCTTATGTGGAACTCTGTCGAAAGCCTTTTTTAGGTCCAGATAGATGCAGTCAGCCCAACCATCTCTTTCCTGTAATATCTGTGTTCCTGTAATAATGTGTTGATACATGAATGTCTCCAAGATGAGGTTTACAAATCTGCCTGTCCAAATGTCCTCCATTCTTGTTTTGCAGGCCTCCCAGTCTATTGCCTTACAGTTGAAGTCCCCCAGTACCATCAATCGAGATTTATCTTTGTCAGCTCTTACCATAATCTCTCTTATGACCATTATGAGGCCCTCTCGTTTGTCATCCAGTTCTTCCTTTGTCCATGTGTTGCTTGCTGGTGGGCTGTAGGCATTTAAAATTATCAGCTTATCATCTTGATTCCAGACCTGCAATGCCATTATGTCAATATCTCGAGGGTTTTCAATTATTAACTCTCTTACCTTCAGGTGTTCTTTAACCAGCACAGCCACTCCTCCTCCCTTCCTAGTTTTCCTGTCATGTCTCCAAACTGAGTAGCCCCTTGGGAATACGACTTCATTTAATATATTTTCTTCAAGTTTCGTCTCTGTTAAAGCGACAATATCTGGGACTTTGAGCTTGATTATATCCTTCAACTACAATATTGTTTATCTCAGTCCATCTATGTTGGTGTATAATATTTTCAGGAACATGTTCCCCTTCCCTTTGTTCTTTACACCCCTTTCTTTTAATGATTTTGTTGCTTTGTCTTTATGTACCATTTCACAAGCTTTCCAGTCCCTGACACTTTGTAGAAAAAAGAATGTCTTTCTTCTTCATTTCTATCCCCATTTAGACGTTTCGCTTCAATGAGGTTCATTTTCAGCTTTTCTCTGTCCTCCTTTGAGAGGTCTTGTCTTATTGACCAAAGTTTGCCATCCTTGTCACATTGCAATTTTCTGGTATTCCGAAGCAGTTCTGTCATATACTTCACTCCATTAAACATCACCCTTAAGGGGCAGTTCTTGTCTTTCTCATATTTTCCTATCTCCCTAAAATCACTGACATGTTCCTTTGAATTTAGGCCTTCTCCTAATCCTACTATTTTTTCTATGATTTTCATCTCTTCTCCTGCTCGGTCCACCCTAGATGGAATTTCCTTCTCTAAACATCCAAAAATTATTATGAACTTACTTCTATATGCAGTGTTTTGTACTAGTTTACTGTTGGTTACCAGTTCTTTCCTAATTGCTTGCCTAAGATCCGCTTCTTGTTGGTCATTTCTGGTTTTGACTTCCAAACACACTTCCTTGATAGTCTCTCTCTCTTTTACAGCTTGCACATATGTCTCTTTTATTTCTTCTTTATACTTTTCTAGTTCTTTATTAGCCTCCTCTATTTGAGTTGCCAATGATGTTTCTCGATGCATCTCCTTGCCTAACTCCATGTGAGCACTCAGGCTCCCTTGGAGTTGTTCATCATACGAGTCTATTTTCATGTTTGTTTATTCAAATTCCCTACTCTTCACTTTTTATGCCTCATTATCCTTTTCCAGTTCCTTGATGTGTTCCTCCTGCAGCCTTACCTTATCAGTCAAGCTGGTAATTTCCTTACCTTGTTGGAAAATACTTCCTTTTAAATTACAAAACTCAATCTTGAGACATTCATTTTCTTGTTCTAATTTAATTACCTTTTCTTCATAATTCTTTAGCATGTCCTCAATAATCACTAACCTGCCAAGAAAACCACCTTTCATTGCATCTTGTTGAGAGAAACCTGTAAAATATTTCTTTGCTGGAGTACTGCCCTTCCCTGTGGTGGCGGCCATCTTTGTTGACATTCTGCTGTTTTGAAAGATCAACATTTCTACCACAGATTTTTCATTCACTAACACTTATTTCTTATCTCTTAGTTTCTTTTCAAATTCCCTACACCTTCATGTATTCTGAGACACCACTTGCAGCCCTCACCCTACTCTTAACACATAGATAATTTGAATTCTCCTGGAGCCTGCAGCAGTGTGACTCTTCAGTGTGATGCTCCACTCCCCCCACCCCGTAGAGAGTGAGTGAGTGAGTGAGTGAGTGAGTGAGTGAGTGAGTGAGTGAGTGAGTGAGTGAGTGAGTGAGTGAGTGAGTGAGTGCGTACGTGCGTGTGTGTGTGCGTAATTACCTAAGTGTAGTTACAGGATGAGAGCTACGCTCATGGTGTCCCGTCTTCCCAGCACTCTTTGTCATATAACGCTTTGAAACTACTGACGGTCTTGGCCTCCACCACCTTCTCACCTAACTTGTTCCAACCGTCTACCACTCTGTTTGCGAAAGTGAATTTTCTTATATTTCTTCGGCATCAGTGTTTAGCTAGTTTATATCTATGACCTCTTGTTCTTAAAGTTCCAGGTCTCAGGAAATCTTCTCTATCGATTTTATCAATTCCTGTTACTATTTTGTATGTAGTGATCATATCACCTCTTTCTCTTCTGGCCTCTAGTTTTGGCATATTTAATGCCTCTAACCTCTCCTCGTAGCTCTTGCCCTTCAGTTCTGGGAGCCACTTAGTAGCATGTCTTTGCACCTTTTCCAGTTTGTTGATGTGCTTCTTAAGATATGGGCACCACACAACCGCTGCATATTCTAGCTTTGGCCTAACAAAAGTCGTGAACAATTTCTTTAGTATATCGCCATCCATGTATTTAAAAGCAATTCTGAAGTTAGAAAGCGTGGCATAGGCTCCTCACACAATATTCTTTATGTGGTCCTCAGGTGATAGTTTTCTATCTAGAACCACCCCTAGATCTCTTTCTTTATCAGAATTCTTTAAAGATTTCTCACATAATATATAGGTTGTGTGGGGTCTGTGTTCTCCTATTTCACATTCCATAACATGGCATTTATTAACATTAAATTCCATTTGCCAAGTGGTGCTCCATATACTTATTTTGTCCCGGTCATCTTGAAGGGCATGACAATCATCTAAGTTTCTTATCCTTCCTATTATCTTAGCATCATCAGCAAACGTGTTCATATAATTCTGTATACCAACTGGTAGATCATTTATGTAGACAATAAACATCACTGGCGCAAGAACTGAACCCTGTGGTACTCCACTTGTGACATTTCTCCAGTCCGATACATTGCCTCTGATCACAGCCCTCATTTTTCTATCAGTTAGAAAATTTTTCATCCATGTTAGAAGTGTACCTGTCACTCCTCCAATATTTTCCAGTTTCCAGAACAACCTCTTATGTGGAACTCTGTCGAATGCCTTTTTTAGGTCCAGATAGATGCAGTCAACCCAACCATCTCTTTCCTGTAATATCTCTGTTGCTCGATCATAGAAACTGAGTAAATTTGATACACAGGATCTTCCAGATCGAAAACCATACTGTGTTTGATATTATATCATTTCTCTCCAGGTGTTCTACCCATTTAGTTTTAATTATTTTTTCCAATATTTTGACTATTACACTTGTCAATGATACAGGTCTATAATTAAGGGGGTCTTCCCTGCTTCCACTTTTGTAGATTGGAACTATGTTAGCCTTTTTCCACACATCAGCTACAACTCCTGTAAACAGGGGTGTACTCACCTATATGTACTCACCTATATGTGTCTGCAGGATCGAGCATTGACTCTTGGATCCCGCCTTTCGAGCATCAGTTGTTTACAGCAATGACTCCTGTCCCATTTCCCTATCATACCTGGTTTTAAAATTATGAATAGTATTTGCTTCCACAACCTGTTCCCCAAGTGCATTCCATTTTCCCACTACTCTCACGCTAAAAGAAAACTTCCTAACATCTCTGTGACTCATCTGAGTTTCCAACTTCCATCCCATGTCCCCTCGTTCTGTTACTATTCCGTGTGAACATTTCGTCTATGTATATCACATAACTGACATAACATATGATAAATGTTTCAACCGATGATTGGTTTACCTATTGGTTTACTGTACTTGTTTGGTTTACTGTACTTGTTTGGTTTACTGTACTTGTTTGGTTTACTGATGATTGGTTTACTGTACTTGTAAGTACAGTATACCTTATTCATATAGTTTGCTTATCCGAACAATATGGGAAGGACCCCGTCACTGGATAACCCAGACATCTGGATAAGTAGAATTCTTATTGAGGAAGTCCAAAAATTACCATACCTCTCCATACCATATAGTGAAAAGCATATAAACACAATACACAATGGTGTTGGGCTCTGGGTCATGACTATATGGCCAAGAGAATAGATTGAAACAAAGGCATAAGCCACCATTTCTTTCTGGTCATCTGTCACCACAGATGACGGCTGGTTCCTGGTACATGTAATGCATGATAATGGTTCAATTCTTGTCATCTGTCACCACAGATAACAGCTAGCTCCTGGTACACGTAATGCATGATAATGGTTCAATTGACGATTGGTTTACCTGGTATACCTCATTACAACCCTTCGTTGTTGTGAAAATCATTGGAATACATATCATGTAATTATGATGGAATTTTATACAATGACTGCATTCATGACGACAACCGCATTCACATTATATAGCAACCATGAGATTATAGCAGGATTTTTTCATGTATCAAGGCAAACTATTATGTCCACAGAGAGCAATTATATTTGCATCATACATGTCAAACCCAGACAATGAGTGTTTAAATCATCGTGTGATGATAACCGCATTACCCCGTGAATCAACATATGGCTGTCATGTACATATCTCCCTGTAGAGATGTATTTGACAGTTCTACATCCAAAGTTTACTAAAAGGAGAGCTTTGAAAGACAGGCAACATAACCAGGATATAGTTCCCCATTGTCGGGGGACAGAAAGCCTGTTAAACTTTTCTAAGTCCTCGTAAGCCAAGCACTGATAACCTTCCCCAGAATGCAACCTACAACAGTTGAGTAACTCTCGACAATCTATTTACTACTAGGTGAACAGAGGCATCAGGTGAAGGGAAATGTCCCCAAATGTCTCTGTCCTTCCACAAATATTGAATCAAGACCTGTGAACCACCACCTGTGAACCACCTGTGTTAGCCACTGTGCTGTTCTATGGCACAATTTAAGCACATCTGGCTATAATACTTAATTTTACACATAATTTTTACTACCAAGATGATGATAAAATAATTGAATGAAATTACACACAGAAATCACAATGACGTGATGCATCAAATGAACAAATCCACAAGGGCCGTGACGAGGATTCAAACTTGCGACCGAGAGCAGGTTCGATTAAGGCAGCGTCTGGGATGCTCTCGGACACAGGTTCGAATCCTCGTCACGGCCCTTGTGGATTTGTTCATTGAATGAAATGCTACTTTTATGTCTTACCTGATGCTTGCCAAGTAGCTGTTCACCCCAGTCATCTCGAAAGGTGAATTCCTGGCCTCGGCTGTCCTCCTCTCCACTGTAGACAGTTTAGGACAATGATATTTAAAATTTTTTTATGTTATTTTAATTAAAAATGTATACTAAAGCTACAAGATACTAGAGTAAAATTAATAATAGCCCAACTTTATACATAAATTTTGTTCTCAAAGCTTTTCACTTATAGATTAACAGATATATCTTAATTTCATTAAAAACATGGGATTTTTTCCCCATTTGGTCTTCTGTTGTTTACTATTTGGTTAGAAAATGGGTCTCTCTGGTGGGGGTAAGCACATAGCTCTGTGCATGGGTGTGAGTGATGGCTTGGTTCTCTCTCTCTTGTACATTTTACTTTGACCAGAGTCTGTCAACTGTTGCCTTTCCATGAGTTTGATTATGTAAGGGAGGATCTGCTGATTCCCTTTCCTTTAGCTGACAGTCCTAGTGAACAATTGTGCTCCAGTGTGTTGGGAATTTGTCCTTGTGGCAAATCAGTTCTATGGGATTGTGACCATTCTCATAGCAGTCCCTAAATGGTACAGTAAATACAGTAAAATATTGTAAATGGTACAATACAATCTACCGATCTGTGAAGTAGAGGCTATTTATTCTCTTGGTTAGTCTCTTCCATTTGCATTTGTTCCCAGTGGAAGGGTGATAGAAAGAAATTCTTTTCTGTGGTTTTGTGTCAAATTTGACAGGTTGCAGGTGGATCTGTTTGACTTGACACAGTATTCCCTGCAATTAATTTTCAGACCGGGAAGTACTTCGTGGTACAGCCCCTTCGCTGGGGTTGATCTTAACACTTTCGTGTTCCCAGTGATTAGGCCCAAAATATCCCCTAAGTGATCCCGACGGGTGGGCCTACGGCGCGTCAGCAAAAAAAAGTTTATAATCTTTTCAGGGTGGTGAGCTTAATTTTCGCGGTATGTATTTAAATTTGGTATCATTGTGTTTGCGAGAGAATGCTCTAGAGTAATATATACATAAATTGTCACAAAATGCAACATGAGAACCACACTGAATAAGAAAATGCGGCGTTCGTTAGCCGTGAGCGTCAAACCGGGCATGAATGTTTACGATGTTTTTATGTTTGCCAACCCCCTAATTTTTATTCGTGGTTTTTTTTGGTATCATTGTGACCGCAATAAAATTCCCTTCACGGACATATGCATATAAATGTAGAATCATGTTCACGGCCCACCAGCAAGAGTGTGGAAAGTGGCTGAAGTATTACCTCTACCTGACGGCAGATCGGCGAAACACCTTTTGAAAAGTCTTATTCTTTTCACTGTCCTGACGTCAATTTTCGATGTACGTACTTAATTTTTATACCAATATGTTCGCAATAATGTTCTAGAAGAACATATGTACAAAATGTCACACAAGGATGCGTGTGACCGGCACCAAATAAAAAACTTCGTTGATTACACTGGTCATGTCAACATTTTACAATAGTTTTACCACGAAGATACAAGCTAACTCCGTTTTCAATAATAGGCTATGTGACTATTAGAAAAAACGAAAATTTAATGGTAAACATGCTTAAATTATCCCCAAGTCGATCGGATAAGAATTGGATTTTATAGAAATATTTCTTTTCCATTGCCGCTTGAGGTGCATTCAAGAGATAAATATATGTCCTGCTCAAGTGACATATGGGTGCTAAATTGTGCGCAATTTAAAGGCGCTCATTTTAAAACCACTACCAGATTGATCTGATAAAATTTAAATTTTTAACAAATATTTTAATGAGTGACGCAGTGCGCGTCGTCGGCGAGGCAACGGGTGAAAAATGAGTGACGTGAAAGTAGTCTGTGGGACGCGAAAGTGTTAATGTTATGTTCAGTGTTATCTGTTTCAGGTTCTGTGTTTGTTTCTTTTGTAACCATTTTACACATGCTACCCAACCGTTCTCATGCTTTTGTCTCTTCAGTTTATTTTCCTAACACTTCCCCTCCTCTTGAGATCGTCATCTGTCAAATCTTATGCTGTCTACACGTCCACCCTTTGTTTGGCTTTAGTCAAGCCTCTTTTGGTTGTCAACACTGTGCCCTTTTGTTGTCTTGGGTCACTATTATGACCTTCAACTATCAAATTTGTTTTCATGTGGGTCTTATTTGCTTTTTTAAATGGTTAGAAGTCACTCCTTCAGAGATGGCTGTAAAGTTTCTAGCTACCATCTGGTTTGAGCTTCTATATGGCAGTCATGTAAGAATTCTGTATACTTTTCATCTTTGACGGCTTGTCATTCTTTGGCCCCAAATGTTTCTGCTTGTTTTCAATGAAGTTCTTTTGATCTCTGCAGTTTTCTCAAGTTCTTACTGCTCATGGTTTCTGAGGGGTGACTCAAGCATCTAGAGAAATTCTAGGGTAATCCTTTTGGTGAACCACTTATATTTTTCAGGTTCTTGACATTTGTCAATTTGCTGCACCGGTAGTGTTCTCTTTAATGAATCTACAGCTGGTGGTGCTGCAGCTTCTCCTGCTCCTCTCATGCTATGGCTGGTGTGGTGCAGCTTCTCCTGCTTCTCTCATGCTATGGCCTGGTGTGGTGCAGCTTCTCCTGCTCCTCTCATGCTATGGCCTGGTGTGCTGTAGCTTCTCCTGCTTCTCTCATGCTATGGCCTTGTGTGCTGCAGCTTCTCCTGCTTCTCTCATGCTATGGCCTGGTGTGCTGCAGCTTCTCCTGCTGCTCTCATGCTATGGCCTGGTGTGCTGCAGCTTCTCCTGCTTCTCTCATGCTATGGCCTGGTGTAGTGCAGCTTCTCCTGCTGCTCTCATGCTATGGCCTGGTGTGCTGCAGCTTCTGCTGCTCCTCTCATGCTATGGCCTGGTGTGGTGCAGCTTCTCCTGCTTCTCTCATGCTATGGCCTGGTGTGCTGCAGCTTCTGCTGCTCCTCTCATGCTATGGCCTGGTGTGGTGCAGCTTCTCCTGCTTCTCTCATGCTATGCCTTGTGTGCTGCAGCTTCTGCTGCTCCTCTCATGCTATGGCCTGGTGTGCTGCAGCTTCTCCTGCTTCTCTCATGCTATGGCCTGGTGTGCTGCAGCTTCTCCTGCTTCTCTCATGCTATGGCCTGGTGTGCTGCAGCTTCTCCTGCTCCTCTCATGCTATGGCCTGGTGTGCTGCAGCTTCTCCTGCTTCTCTCATGCTATGGCCTGGTGTGCTGCAGCTTCTGCTGCTCCTCTCATGCTATGGCCTGGTGTGGTGCAGCTTCTCCTGCTTCTCTCATGCTAATGCCTTGTGTGCTGCAGCTTCTGCTGCTCCTCTCATGCTATGGCCTGGTGTGCTGCAGCTTCTCCTGCTTCTCTCATGCTATGGCCTGGTGTGCTGCAGCTTCTCCTGCTTCTCTCATGCTATGGCCTGGTGTGCTGCAGCTTCTCCTGCTCCTCTCATGCTATGGCCTGGTGTGGTGCAGCTTCTCCTGCTTCTCTCATGCTGTGTCCTGGTGTGGTGCAGCTTCTCCTGCTCCTCTCATGCTATGGCCTGGTGTGGTGCAGCTTCTCCTGCTTCTCTCATGCTATGGCCTGGTGTGCTGCAGCTTCTCCTGCTCCTCTCATGCTATGGCCTGGTGTGGTGCAGCGTCTCCTGCTTCTCTCATGCTGTGTCCTGGTGTGGTGCAGCTTCTCCTGCTCCTCTCATGCTATGGCCTGGTGTGGTGCAGCTTCTCCTGCTCCTCTCATGCTATGGCCTGGTGTGGTGCAGCTTCTCCTGCTCCTCTCATGCTATGGCCTGGTGTGGTGCAGCTTCTCCTGCTCCTCTCATGCTATGGCCTGGTGTGGTGCAGCTTCTCCTGCTTCTCTCATGCTATGGCCTGGTGTGGTGCAGCTTCTGCTGCTCCTCTCATGCTATGGCCTGGTGTGCTGCAGCTTCTCCTGCTTCTCTCATGCTATGGCCTGGTGTGCTGCAGCTTCTCCTGCTTCTCTCATGCTATGGCCTGGTGTGGTGCAGCTTCTCCTGCTTCTCTCATGCTGTGTCCTGGTGTGGTGCAGCTTCTCCTGCTTCTCTCATGCTGTGTCCTGGTGTGCTGCAGCTTCTCCTGCTTCTCTCATGCTATGGCCTGGTGTAGTGCAGCTTCTCCTGCTTCTCTCATGCTGTGTTCTGGTGTGCTGCAGCTTCTCCTGCTTCTCTCATGCTGTGTCCTGGTGTGCTGCAGCTTCTCCTGCTTCTCTCATGCTATGGCCTGGTGTAGTGCAGCTTCTCCTGCTCCTCTCATGCTATGGCCTGGTGTGGTGCAGCTTCTCCTGCTTCTCTCATGCTGTGTCCTGGTGTGCTGCAGCTTCTCCTGCTCCTCTTGTGCTCACAGTCAGTTTTCCTCCCTCTTTTCCCACCTCTTTGCTTCCGGTGTGAATTTGAGATGTGTTGCAGTCCAAATACATTTGAGACTGGCATTCAGGAAGTCGACGTTCACAGCTAAGCCTCTGAAGATTTCGTTTTCAATAACACATGGCTTCTCTTGCCGGTTTTTCTATACAATATGAGGAGTGTGTTGCAGGGTTCCTCATTCAAGGAATTTTTGGAAAGAACTTTGGACAGCCCCTGAGAAGGCCATTCCATAAATAGTGTTTACCATTCTGGAAAGGAATGAATCTACCCCATTCTCAGTCACCCCACTTCTCCCACCATGTTTACCCTGCTTCTCCATGTATACTCTAATTCGACTGTATGGAGCTGGGTGGTGCTAAACCCAGGTTGTCTGGTGGTTGAGTAGTTCTGTACTGCCACACAGTGGCAGGAATGAAAAGCCATGGGGTACGTTTCATTTTGTTATTAGTTTGAGTTTTTGTTTGATATTTGCTCTTAACAACAATTCTCTAAGCCCTTGGATATATTTCTCTAGTAAATTTACCTCTTTCTCTCTCTAATTATTCCTTTGAACACATGCTATCTTTTTGCAGCATCTAAGGAACCTGGTAATGTCTAATTAACTCCTTAAATGCCTTTTTACATGCCATTACCGGTGACTAATTATTACCTTGAAACTTCTGCCCCCTTAATTATCTTTAATTAACCTAATATCTCTCTAATCAATAGCATGATGCCTTTCTTCTTAAGTCCATTGCCCTTGTTATATAGATCTTTTAAGGTCTTATCAGATTCGTTCTTATCGGCAGGAGCCTTATCCATTGAAGTAGACTCTTTCCATTCTAAATATATGCCTTCCCATAAATTTATCCTTCCGCATCTATTTAATTCTTCAATGTTTAATTAGATCCTTTCTATCTAATTAGATTCTTTTTTATCTAATTAGGTC
>WNGS01094365.1:328828-342753 GCA_020271785.1 Procambarus virginalis
TGTCCTTTCCCTATTTAATTAGACTTCACAGTCTAATTCACAATTTGCATCCTTAATTTGCATTTCCTCCATCTCGGTTTATTACTTGGATTCCTTTTACTCTTTCTCTTTATTAAATTAACCCATTTTTATCATTTATTTATTTCATTGCGCTGTCTAATTAACTCCTTGCAACATCTAATTAACGTTTAATCCACTTCAATTAAACTGTTGACCTCGTGGCATCTCTTGGTAACTCTTTATTATGTAATTTAACATCTTAACCATTTAACCTCTAACTTCTTACTCTCTCCCTCTAATTAGTGAAATTCCTCTTAAATTCACTTCTTTCCCACTCTAATTAACTTATTTCCCCCCCCCCTCTCCAGATAACCTTCTACTGCTTGTTAATTATTACCTTATCTCCTCCTCTCTCACAGTTAAAATTATAAACTACTCTCACCATTGTTTGTATCATCCTTATGAAACATATATAAAGAGTTCAAAATTCATTACCTTCAGCATCCCCCATTAGTTTCCTTAACTACACTTGAAGATGAATGGTTTCTTACAAGGAAACAAGGGGTGAATAGAAGTTTTCGACTGCAATTTTGTTGTTGCTAATCTCAATAAATGATAAAGGTAGAAAATTCTTGCTTTTGAGAGATGTTTGTTATAAGAACGGTTAGGGTAGGGTTTGGGGGGGTTGGAAGGGGAGGGGGGAGGGGGGGGGGGGAGGGGGGGGGGAGGAACAATATATGATGATTCTTTGACTTGGCTGATAATGAAGGAGTCAAAAGATATTGAGAGTTTGCATGAGAAAATCCATTATCTATTATCTCTATTATCTATTATCTCTCTTATTATCTATTATCTCTCATTATCCATATCTCTAAGGTTGTTTCTGTTCCGTTAAAGGTCTACGAGTGAGTGAGTGGTGTGCTGTGTTGTGTGTGTGTGTGTGTGTGTGTTGTGTGTGTGTGTGTGGTGTGTGTGTAGTGTGTGTGTGTGGTGTGTGTGTGTGTATGTACTCACCTAATTGTAACTCACCTAATGGTGCTTGCGGGGGTTGAGCTCTGGCTCTTTGGTCCCGCCTCTCGACTGGTGTGTGTGTGTGTGTGTGTGTGAACTTTATCACCAATTGTAGGTAATAAAACCTGTAACTAGTATACCACAAAATGTAAACTCCATGCTCAACTGATGCCTCCACAAGTTTACTTTTTTTCCAAAGACCTTTTTGATCAAATTTCCAATCTACTCTTTATCTACTTTTCCCAATTCTTATAATCATCATTTGCAAGCATAATCCCATTATGTCCTACGCCTTATGTGTGTATACAAGGTATACACTACTAGCTTCAAGTGAGTATACATCACAATCTACCACAGGATTAAGACTAACTCATCTCAAGTGAGTATACAGACATAAACTACTACTCTCAAGTGAGTATACAGACATAAACTACTACTCTCAAGTGAGTATACAGACATAAACTACTACTCTCAAGTGAGTATACGCAACTCTTCTAAGGAGTAACCCTCTAA
Organism: Procambarus virginalis; assembly: GCA_020271785.1. NCBI lineage: Eukaryota > Metazoa > Arthropoda > Malacostraca > Decapoda > Cambaridae > Procambarus > Procambarus virginalis. The sequence continues at coordinate 330,353 of WNGS01094365.1, forward strand.
ACTCTTCCTCCTCTTCCCACTCCCCCCCAACTCAACCCCCACCCCCCAGCTCCCCCCTCCAGCATCCTGGCACCATTTCCTCTGCAATCTTGCACGAGTGATTGCATTGATCACCGGCGAGACCATCATTACCATACTTCAAGTTAATTGTCTGCTTTGGAGGAGTGCCATATTGATCTTGGGGGGGAGTGCCATATTGGTCTTGGGGGGAGTGCCATATGGGTCTTGGGGGAGTGCCATATTGGTCTAGGGAGGAGTGCCATATTGGTCTATGGAAAGTCATGCTCAGGACTTTCATCACATTCCATTGTTTGGTGGGTGTCGTGTGTATTCACTTAGTTGTATTCACTTAGTTGTATTTTTACGGGGGTTGAGCTTTGCTCTTTCGGCCCGCCTCTCAATGCTGTCAATCAACTGTTTACTAACTACACTAACTACCTTTTTTTTTTTCCCCACACCACAACACACACACACACCCCAGGAAGCAGCCCGTGACAGCTGACTAACTCCCAGGTACCTATTACTGCTAGGTAACAGGGGCATTCAGGGTGAAAGAAACTTTGCCCATTTGTTTCTGCCGGGTGCGGGAATAGAAACCGCGCCACAGAATTACAAGTCCTGCACGCTATCCACCAGGCTACCTGGCCCCCATGTGTGTGTGTGTGTGTGTGGTGTGTGTGTGTGTGTGTGTGTGTGGTGTGTGTGTGTGTGTGTGTGTGTGTGACGTGTACTCACATAGTACTCACCTAGCTGTGTTGCGGGGGTTGAGCTCTGGCTCTTTGGTCCCGCCTCTCAACTGTCAATCAACTGGTGTACAGATTCCTGAGCCTATTGGGCTCTATCATATCTACACTTGAAACTGTGTATGGAGTCAGCCTCCACCACATCACTTCCTAATGCATTCCATTTGTCAACCACTCTGACACAAAAAAAGTTCTTTCTAATATCTCTGTGGGTCATTTGGGCACTCAGTTTCCACCTGTGTCCCCTAGTGCGGTGTGCCCCTTGTGTTAAACAGCCTGTCTTTATCAACCCCTGTCGATTCCCTTGAGAATCTTGAATGTGGTGATCATATCCCCCCCTAACTCTTCTGTCTTCCAACGAAGTGAGGTTTAATTCCCGTAGTTTAATTCCTATGTGTGTGTGTGTGGTGTGTAAGGTCCTACCTCACTGACATTACACATTTCTCACACTGCACTGACCTTTTCACTCAAGCCTCTCATACACTGACCTCACTAACTCTAACCTCACTAACCTCACACGAGGCCGCTGGACCCTGCAATTATCTCCTCCAATCATCCTTCCAATAACGGCCCACTGCTGGTTGAGTCCAGGCGGCGGTGGCGGAGGAAGCGAAGGAGGAGGCAGAGGAAGAGAAGGAGGAATTAGGAGGAGAAGGAGGTGAATTAGGAGGAGGTTGAAGGCACCGCTCTAAAATCCGGATAATCACTCCCCGTCGTCACACATTAACGGCAGCCGGTCTGCGGGAAATGGGAATGAACTTGGACGATTCTGTGGCGAACGGTGAACAGTGTTCACTGTTCAGTGGTCATGCCAGTTGTCTTCATGAGTGTTTGGGTGAGGGGGGGGTGGAGGGGAGGTATCTGAGGGGTGGAGAGATTGTTGCGTGCGTGTGTGCGTGTGGGGTGGGGGGGGGAGGGGAGAGGGAATCTCGTTTGTAGTGTAAGATAGCGTGGAAGAACAGTGAAAGATAGCCAATTCACCAAATTGTTCTTATCTAGTTGTGCTTGCTGGAGGGGTTGAGCTTCGGCTCTTTGGTCCCGCCTCTCAACCTTCAGTCAACTGGTGTACAAGTTCCTGAGCCTACTGGGCTCTATCATATCTACATTTGAAACTGTGTATGAAAACAGCCTCCACCACATCACTTCCTTATGCATTCCATTTGTTAACTACTCTGTCACTGAAAAAGGTTCATTCTAATATCTCTATGGCTCATTTGGTACTCCACTTTCCATGTGTGTCCCCTAGTGCGTGTGCCCCTTGTATTAAATGATTGTCCTTATCAACTATCAGTTCCTCTAAGAATCGTGTATGTGGTAATCATGTCTCCTCTAACCCTAACTCTTCTGTCTTCCACAGACGTGAGGTTTAGTTCCCGTAGGTCCTCTCCTCGTAGCTCATACCCCTCAGTTTCGGGTACTAGTCTGGTGGCATACCTTTGAACCTTCTCCCATTTAGTTTTGTACTTTATTAGATACGGGTCCACGCTGGTGCTGTATACTCCAGGATTGGTGGACTTCAGGGAACAGGGTCTGGCGTGATATCAACCCACAGGTTGATATAACTTCACAGGTTGATATTATTTCTCTCTCTCTGATTCTTGAAGATATTTCATCTCCCAAATGATACTTCGTATCTGACCTGCTCACTTACACTATCTTCATTACTTTACTTTTGCTTGAGTTAAACTCTAATAGCCATTTGTAACGCCATTCCTTCACTCTGTTCAGGTTATCGGTAGCCTCATGCTGTCTTCCTCTGCCTTAATCCTTCTCATAATTTTAGCACCATCAGTAAACATTGAGAGGAATGAGTCTATATCAGTTCATTTACGTATGTAGGTGAGGAGGCTGTGTGAGGGTGGGGGAGTGGGGGGATGGGGCTTTGAGGAGGTGTTGGAGGAGGTGGATTGATGAAGTCATGGCTTTAGAGCACAATTAATAATATATTTTATTTATACAATTAATCAATTACAATGGCTGCTCAGAAGGTACAGTACATGTATATGAATTACTATGGCCTGGTGTGCTGCAGCTTCTCCTGCTTCTCTCATGCTATGGCCTGGTGTAGTGCAGCTTCTCCTGCTCCTCTGCTATGGCCTTGTGCTGCAGCTTCTCCTGCTTCTCTCATGCTATGGCCTGGTGTGTGCAGCTTCTCCTGCTTCTCTCATGCTATGGCCTGGTGTGCTGCAGCTTCTCCTGCTCCTCTCCATGCTATGGCCGGTGTGGCAGCTTCTTCTCCTGCTCTCTCATGCTATGCCTGTGTGCTGCACTTCTGCTGCTCCTCTCATGCTATGGCCTGTGTGTGGTGCAGCTTCTCCTGCTTCTCTCATGCTATGGCCTGGTGTGCTGCAGCTTCCCTGCTTCTCCATCTATGGCCTGGTGTGCTGCAGCTTCTCCTGCTCCTCTCATGCTATGGCCTGGTGTGCTGCTGCTCTTCTCCTGCTTCTCTCATGCTATGCCTGGTGTGCTGCAGCTTCTGCTGCTCCTCTCATGCTATGGCCTGGTGGTGCAGCTTCTCCTGCTTCTCTCATGCTAATGCCTTGTGTGCTGCAGCTTCTGCTGCTCCTCTCATGCTATGGCCTGGTGTGCTGCAGCTTCTCCTGCTTCTCTCATGCTATGGCCTGGTGTGCTGCAGCTTCTCCTGCTTCTCTCATGCTATGGCCTGGTGTGGTGCAGCTTCTCCTGCTTCTCTCATGCTATGGCCTGGTGTGGTGCAGCTTCTGCTGCTCCTCTCATGCTATGGCCTGGTGTGCTGCAGCTTCTCCTGCTTCTCTCATGCTATGGCCTGGTGTGCTGCAGCTTCTCCTGCTTCTCTCATGCTATGGCCTGGTGTGCTGCAGCTTCTCCTGCTCCTCTCATGCTATGGCCTGGTGTGGTGCAGCTTCTCCTGCTTCTCTCATGCTGTGTCCTGGTGTGGTGCAGCTTCTCCTGCTCCTCTCATGCTATGGCCTGGTGTGGTGCAGCTTCTCCTGCTTCTCTCATGCTATGGCCTGGTGTGCTGCAGCTTCTCCTGCTCCTCTCATGCTATGGCCTGGTGTGGTGCAGCGTCTCCTGCTTCTCTCATGCTGTGTCCTGGTGTGGTGCAGCTTCTCCTGCTCCTCTCATGCTATGGCCTGGTGTGGTGCAGCTTCTCCTGCTCCTCTCATGCTATGGCCTGGTGTGGTGCAGCTTCTCCTGCTCCTCTCATGCTATGGCCTGGTGTGGTGCAGCTTCTCCTGCTCCTCTCATGCTATGGCCTGGTGTGGTGCAGCTTCTCCTGCTTCTCTCATGCTATGGCCTGGTGTGGTGCAGCTTCTGCTGCTCCTCTCATGCTATGGCCTGGTGTGCTGCAGCTTCTCCTGCTTCTCTCATGCTATGGCCTGGTGTGCTGCAGCTTCTCCTGCTTCTCTCATGCTATGGCCTGGTGTGGTGCAGCTTCTCCTGCTTCTCTCATGCTGTGTCCTGGTGTGGTGCAGCTTCTCCTGCTTCTCTCATGCTGTGTCCTGGTGTGCTGCAGCTTCTCCTGCTTCTCTCATGCTATGGCCTGGTGTAGTGCAGCTTCTCCTGCTTCTCTCATGCTGTGTTCTGGTGTGCTGCAGCTTCTCCTGCTTCTCTCATGCTGTGTCCTGGTGTGCTGCAGCTTCTCCTGCTTCTCTCATGCTATGGCCTGGTGTAGTGCAGCTTCTCCTGCTCCTCTCATGCTATGGCCTGGTGTGGTGCAGCTTCTCCTGCTTCTCTCATGCTGTGTCCTGGTGTGCTGCAGCTTCTCCTGCTCCTCTTGTGCTCACAGTCAGTTTTCCTCCCTCTTTTCCCACCTCTTTGCTTCCGGTGTGAATTTGAGATGTGTTGCAGTCCAAATACATTTGAGACTGGCATTCAGGAAGTCGACGTTCACAGCTAAGCCTCTGAAGATTTCGTTTTCAATAACACATGGCTTCTCTTGCCGGTTTTTCTATACAATATGAGGAGTGTGTTGCAGGGTTCCTCATTCAAGGAATTTTTGGAAAGAAACTTTGGACAGCCCCTGAGAAGGCCATTCCATAAATAGTGTTTACCATTCTGGAAAGGAATGAATCTACCCCATTCTCAGTCACCCCACTTCTCCCACCATGTTTACCCTGCTTCTCCATGTATACTCTAATTCGACTGTATGGAGCTGGGTGGTGCTAAACCCAGGTTGTCTGGTGGTTGAGTAGTTCTGTACTGCCACACAGTGGCAGGAATGAAAAGCCATGGGGTACGTTTCATTTTGTTATTAGTTTGAGTTTTTGTTTGATATTTGCTCTTAACAAACATTTCTCTAAGCATTTTGAATTATTGTGTATCTCTCAACCTTTTTGGTGCTTCTTTTTCCTCTTAGTGTGTATAGTGTTTAAGACACCCTCAGCTCTGCCACTTCTGTGAGGAGCAGGATTCTGGTATCTGCTTGCAGTAGGCCGTGAGAAAGTCCGAAACACCACCTGATATGCTCTTGGCCCTCAGGTACAAGTGCATAAGCTTCAGGAATCACAAAGGGGTTTCTAAAAAGGTACACAAAATGGGTTCGTATAGTCAGTGTTCTTTTTTTTACCATTTCCAGAGTTGTAAAGCAGCTTCTCTGCTACATTTTCAGCTCACAACTGACGATCCCCAGGTGGAACAGATATGGCTGGGGACATTTTCTTTCACTTAATGCATCTGTTTACCTTGCAGTAAAGAGGTAACCGGGATGTTGACCAGACCACACACTAGAAAGTGAAGGAACGACGACGTTTTCGGTCCGTCCTGGACCATTCTCAAGTTGATTGAGAATGGTCCAGGACGGATCGAAAACGTCGTCATCCCTTCACTTTCTAGTGTGTGGTCTGGTCAACATACTTCAGCCACGTTATTGTGACTCATCGCCTGCAGGTAACGGGGAGTTCAACAAATGTTGTTGCCTACATCCTGGAGAAGAGCATCAGTACTTGGCCTAGGGGAGGACTTCAATAAGCTTCCTATCCCCGACAATGGGAAAACACAAGGTGAAACCTTACCTCTTAGGTCGAGTTGTGAAACTTGTTGGCTTAACTCGCTTCTTCTCAGCAACATACACAAGCATTGTCTCATCCGCTGACCACTCCAAGCACCCAAACTCACCATCTGCGTACACCTGCAGTATATCATTACACATTTCAGAACAAAATGGCTAATATATGACTTGAAAAATTACCTGTATTCTGTAGAATATATTTATAAAATAATCTTTCATTTAATTCCAGTGATATATGGTGGAAGATAGACAGGGTACTGACACATGGCTCAAAATAATTGTGATCCTCTGCTCTATATTTGCAAAACATACCAAATCTGAAGTGAATTTATGAGAATATGTTTGTAAATTTGAGCAAAACTAAATCCTTTAAAACATGTAAAATATATTTATAGTACAGCAGTTCTTAAAAGTGTTACTAAAGACCTACTTAAATGGCACTAAATGAGATAAAAGATTGAATAGCTATGCACTACAATACTTTAACCCTTTAAGTGCGCAACACATCATATGATGTGTTCAGTGACTTGCAGTAACTTGCACTCTACATCATATGATGTATTGGAGTACTACGCAAGATTTAAACGGCCCGGGGATACACGGGGTTCACCACACCTTCATCAGGGCTCTTGTGAACAGATGCCATTAAAAAAAAATCGTGGGCCAAATTCCCGGTGTGAGGGGCCTCAGTATTGAGTGAGCTACCAAGCCTGATGCACGCAGCCTGAGCTCACAGCACTGCTGTTCAGCTTGTGACCACAGCATCGCCTAAAAATGCCATAATATACATGTTCATGCTATTATTTTTTTTTTAGTGATGATATTATTACAGAAGACCCCTGACTGTGATAAAAATGACCAGGATTCTGATAATAGCAGGATTGTTGTGATAATTAGCGCTGTAGTGGGAGGAGTAATCTTGGTGGGGAGGGAGGTAGCATTGTCTGCTGACTCTGTGTGACCACCTTTTACTGTCTGGACTCACTATACCATCTTAGTTGTTCGCTATGGTAAACAAAACATGCAGATACTTATATATAACGTCTGTACGTAAAAACAAAACCAGTATGGTGGGAGTAGAATGGTGGCGAGTCAGGTGAGGAGAGGGAGGCAGTGGCAGCCAGTGGCGGGCTGCCACTGCCACTCCGCATACCAACTTAGTGGTTCGTTATGGTGAACACGAATGTAGATACTTATATGTAATGTGTATATACAGTGTAATAACAGCAAAATGAGTGTGGGGGGAAGAAGCCATTTTGGTGATGGGGGTAGCAACATCTGCATGATTTGTCATGTTGGTAGGAGTGGCCACTATGCTCTTTGGGCATTATACCGGCTTAGTTGAAGAGTTATGGTGAACAAAACATGCAGATACTTATATATAACGTCTGTATATAAAAACAAAAACAGTATGGTGGGAGTAGAATGGTGGCGAGTCAGGTGAGGTGAGGGAGGGAGGGAGGGAGTGGCAGCCAGTGGCGGGCTGCCACTGGCTGCCACTCAGCATGCCAACTTAGTGGTTCGTTATGGTAAACACGAATGTAGATACTTATACTGTATATAACGTCTGTATATAGTGAATAAAAGCAAAAACAGTATGGTGGGAGGAGAATGTGGACGAGTGAGGTGTTGAGGGAGTGAGTGGCAGCGAATGGCTGGCTGGTGTATGGCGGTCACTCCTTGTTGCTTTTTGACTCATAATACCAACTTAGTGGTTCGTTATGGTGAACAAAACATGCAGATACTTATATATAACTTGTGTATATAGTGTAATAACCGACAAAGTATTTGTTCACTGCTTGATGAACATAATAATTGAATCAACAATATGCACACCATATTTTGAGTACAGCAATGATTCACTCATTTTATTATATAAATATATCACACTACACACTATTGAATAATATTACAGCAAACAACTATGAAAAATCAATCAGAGACATTGAAATAATTAGGTAATTATCTCTTCGTGGCCACTCCTGCCTGACAGCTGGGAGCAACAGATCCCAAATTATTGGGATTGTCTCAAAGCTCTCCAAATGTACTCTCTAGAAAGGAGACAAGAGAGATACCAAATAATATACACATGGAAAATATTGGAGGGTCAGGTCCCAAATCTACACAGTAAGATAACAACGTACTGGAGTGAACGATATGGAAGAAAATGCAAGATTGAACCAGTGAAGAGCAGAGGTGCCATAGGCACAATCAGAGAGCACTGTATAAACATCAGATGTCCGCGGTTGTTCAACGTCCTCCCAGCAACTATAAGAAATATTGCCGGAACAGCCGCGGACATCTTCAAGAGAAAACTGGACTGTTTTCTAAGAGAAGTTCCGGATCAGCCGGGCTGTGGTGGGTATGTGGGCCTGCGGGCCGCTCCAAGCAACAGCCTGGTGGACCAAACTCTCTCAAGTCGAGCCTGGCCTCGGGCTTGGGGAGTAGAAGAACTCCCAGAACCCCATCAATCAGGTATCAAGCAGGTACGTCTGGGACGCACTCTGAGTCAGCGTCTGTTTTTTGCCAGACTTCCCTGCCCTATAGCGGGCAATATATGCCACTTACGATTTTTTTAATATTTTTCCCATGGTCAGAGAACACAAATTAACAGGTTTAGAAGAAAAAATATATATATATTTTTTTGGTATGCACCTGTGGGTGACAAATGCTAAATAGCCCGGAGCCACACAAGGGTTAGGGGATGCCCTTGTTACTTTTAAGCAGTTTTGAAAGACAATTTTAAAGATAGTGTACAGTGCTGTAGACCACTGCTTCTACAACGAAACGGTCCCCAAAGACTTGCTATTCAAGAACATCTTATTGAATCAACTTGGAACTTAAGATACTTTGGCAGGAATAAGTGGAGAGGAATGTATGGAACGTGGAGAGGAACAAGACTAAATGACAGCAATTTACAAGGAGCGTTTAAATGAACAAATCCACAAGGGCCGTGACGAGGATTCGAACCTGCGTCCGAGAGCATCCCAGATGCTGCCTTAATCGACTGAGCATCCTCAGTCGATTTCGAATCCTCGTCACGGCCCTTGTGGATTTGTTCATTGGATGCATCACGCAATTGTGATTTCTGTGTGTAAGGAGTGTTTAGTTTGTACAGTACAGTGTATAATTCACAAGCAGCACTGATGTAGGGGTGTGCTCGCATGGACAATTTACTAGAGCATGGTGGTGCCTGTTTATCCATGAAGCTATGAATTGTGAACAAAATGTGATGAATGGATGTGTAAAACTTGATTAATATCTAATTTTTTTCTCCTATACGGCTGCTCTCTTTTCATTGTGCTCATGATACCTCCTCCACTGCATGAAAGTGGGATATGATGATGATGATGATGATGATGATGATGATGATGATGATGATGATGATGATGACGACAATGCTGCAAAAAGTAATTAAGTCAGAGTACATAGAGCATAACATTTTCATCTGTCTCACTTTTCCATGTTTTCCTGCAGATCAAGATCAAATGTTTTCATAGAGCCATCTTGGTTGACAACAATCACTTGCTGCTCCCCTTCTTCTTCTCGGAGGTCACCACAAAGGCTGTCCATTTCCCTGTTGCACTTGTCTCACTCAGCTCTCTGAAAAATAAAATCCAAAACAGTTTAATAAAAACAAAGGACTTAAGAATACCATATAATAAACCTATCAAGAAATGTGTAATTAAATAAAATGGATGTGCATAAAAGAGCACTCTTGCAAGATATTTCACATGTGAATTCAATAAGTAATTTAGGATCCTGTAGAACAGTGGTCTACAGCCTCAGCTCACAATCGAGGGACTTAGGTTCAGTCCCTGGGTGGGATAGAAATGGTTGGCCATGGTTTCGTTTCACCTAGTAGTAAAATTGCAACCCTGCGAAAGGTCAGCAATTGGCCTAGGGAAGATATCAATAAGCTTAAGTACAGGACACCACCAAAGATGGACTGAGAGATCAAAGAAAAGATGACGAAGAGACAAGCAGTGCAGGAACAGGCACCAGGCAGCCTCATACTGCTCCTGCATGGTGTACACAGGTGGTACACCAACAAGCCAGCCACCTTCTCACCTTACAAGCAGCGACACACAACCGTGTCAAAGACTCAAGACACGTAGAGTGGAGGGAAAAGGTTGAACCAGCCAAACATATTATTAGGAACATCTGCTCAAAGAGGCGGAGCTGCATGGCTCCCCACAAAAATTGATCAATTATACAAGTCTGTAATTAATTATATTTATAGGGGTCACCATCTTTATGCTATATTGTCCCTGTAAATATTTTTATTTAGTATTGTAACGTACGTTTATGTTACGTTGTTGGGTAGATTAGATACACAGTGTTTACTGAGTTTCATATTTATTTAGTAGTCCTAGATACAGCAGTGTCGTAGACGTTGAGACGAAGCCTGGAGCAGAGCAGAGAGCTGAGTGAGGCCGGAGTCGTGGAGCTCTATGCGGGAGAGCGTGGCGGCTCGATTGGGAATTGCGAGTGTCTGAACTCGGGGAGCGATAGCGTTGTAGCTGGATGCGGTCGTAGTCTGCTGTCTGCTCTGTGTCGAAGCTGTAGCGTCTTGGGTCGACTAGAACTGCCCACGCCGAGTACTACATTCTTGACTGAAGATTGTACTGGTTTGCTGTTCTCCCATTGCTGGGTTATATGGTGATTACACCTCAGCTCCCTCCAACAAGGTGAGAAGAGGGAGCTGTAATTGGGGAAAGTATTGTAGCTTGTGTGATTAGTAATGCATTAAGATAATGAGATAATGGAGCGAGTATAAGGATTACTCGCTACAGTATACCTAGGAAAGTTTATAGTTCCTGTGGTTAACTGAAAAGTACAGAAATGGCTGGCAAGAGAATGTGTAAAAATTTGTCATAAATAGTAACTCCATATTGTTTCTTACTTTGGTTTTGAGTGCATTTATTACGGAGACAATATCAGAACTAACTAACTAGTAAGCAACAGATAAAGAAAAGTAGGGTAGTTCCAAGATGTGTATGCATATATACTGGTCTGGGAGAGGTTATTCTGGCAAGGTTTGTCCATACAGCAAAGTTGTTAACACCTGTGATACAGTAGTTTCAAGCGCTGAAGTTACTGTAATAAACTATCATCTGTGGTGTGTTTTATCTGTTGGTTTTCCTGCATTTGTTCCATTCTAGGATGTTTAAGAATGATTTCCATTACTGTACATGTATTTTAATATGTTTTTTTCATCTGTTTTCATAATATGTCCCAGCTTAGGCCTAATACTGATGACTTCCCCTAGAATGCAACTCAACAGTTGCCTAAGTCCTGGGTACCTATTGACTGCTCAATGAACAAAGCCTTCATAAAGTACTTATGGAAGCTGATCAGAATTGCATTTCACCTTTGTAAATGCACATTAATGACACTTCAAACACTTTATGTAAGGCATACGTAAATCTGTGTATCTATCTATCTATGTATTTCCGTATGTAGGTTAGCTTAGCATTTTAAAAGTACCGAATCACCTTCTGTGGTTGATTGTTCAATAAATCCCTGAACTATATGTTTAACTGATCTCTAACCCTGTCCATGGAGGACAGAAGAAAATGTATATATGCTGGTTAGCATTGTAAATGTGTGGCCATGTCTGTGGTAGAAAAAAAAAAAAAAAAAAAGCCTCCAGGTGAAAGGAAATGTGCCCAACCATTTTTGCCCAGCCTGGAGACTGAATATGAGTCCCTTGATTGTCAACTGAAGAATTTCATCACCGTGCTACAGGACCTGTAATTAAAATCTTGGCCAGAAAAATATGTCAATAAAATTCTCAACAATCAATGCAGTTCACTGATCTGGGTCATGAATACATTTCAGTACAAAGGTTCAGAATGCTCAATAATATATACTTACACATTTTCACTGACTGGAACAGGCTGGAAGGGTATTACTTTTTCTCCCTGAACAAGGTAGTCAGTGCTTGTGAATGATCGTTCCAGTGATGTCAAATTACGACAGCTCCAGACAACCTAAAAAAGAAGTCAAGTTTAATGAAAAGCTCCTTTCTGGATGGCACCTCATTAGCTTTCTGAAGCTTACAGAACTTGCTAGGTACATCCTGCAACCCATCCTCTTACAAATGACGTCACTTTTCGCTCGTATGCGCACTCAGGCTCAAAAAGGACGTTTTAATTCAAAATGAAATCAGCTCACGAAAGTGACGTACTGTCCCGTTTTCTGTTTTGGGTCCTCTGGCTTAAGCTGTTAGATTAGTTGAGGAAATTTGAATTAACGGTTTTCATGAATTTTGAAACCTTAGGAGAACTTCCTGCCCTCCTAACCTACCAGAGGGCCCTTAACTTGCTGTTTTTTTGGAAAACAATATTCCAAAATTTATTTTAAATTATTTTTCATTTTCAAATTACTGTACAGCCTTTTTTGGCCGTAGCGCATACGAGCAAAAAGTGACGTAAGAGGACGGGTTGCATACTGAGCATGCCAGACTCTATGACTTCTCACGACTCGCTGGGGAGAAGCAATTTTGCCACTCGTCTTCCTTCCTCTATGGGCAGAACACGTGAATAAAATATACTTAAAACTTTGAAGATATTTCCTTTCTTGTGATGCTTCTGTTCACCAGCAATAAATAGGTACCCTTGAGTTAGTCAATTGTTGTGGGTTGCATCCTGTAATGTATTAAA
>WNGS01094374.1:0-10771 GCA_020271785.1 Procambarus virginalis
GTGAGGAGCCAACACCCAGTGAGGAGCCAACACCCAGGTGAGGAGCCAACACCCAGGTGAGGGCCAACACCCAGGTGAGGAGCCAACACCCAGGTGAGGAGCCAACACCCAGGTGAGGGCCAACACCCAGGTGAGGACCAACACCCAGGTGAGGAGCCAACACCCGGTGAGGAGCCAACACCCAGGTGAGGAGCCAACCCCCAGGTGAGGGGCCAACACCCAGGTGAGGAGCCACCCCCAGGTGAGGAGCCAACACCCAGGTGAGAGGCCAACACCCAGTGAGGAGCCAACACTGGGCATTACTGGCTACGCCTGAAGGACTCAGATCAATTACTTCATCAGTTTTGCTTCAGGCAGCTGTTGAGAGCAGCTGAGGCCCCTTATCTCGGGGCAGGGGCCGTGACCTCCCCCGGGGGGGGGGGGATGACATGGGGATGGGGGGATTAATGAGACGGCGGGAAGGTGGTGGTTTAATATGGGGAAGAGGAATGTTTTATTAGAGTACGTAAGAGCATACACTCTTATGTGTACCATGAGGCTACCATACACTCTTATGTTTACTCTGGGGCTGGCATACATTCTTATGTTTACTCTGGGGCTAGCATACACCACTATGTGTGCCATGGGGCTAGCATACACCACTATGTGTGCCATGGAGCTAGCATACACCACTTGTGTGCCATGGAGCTAGCATACACCACTATGTGTGCCATGGGGCTAGCATACACCACTATGTGTGCCATGGAGCTAGCATACACCACTATGTGTGCCATGGGGCTAGCATACACCACTATGTGTGCCATGGGGCTAGCATACACCACTATGTGTGCCATGGAGCTAGCATACACCACTATGTGTGCCATGGGGCTAGCATACACCACTATGTGTGCCATGGAGCTAGCATACACCACTATGTGTGCCATGGGGCTAGCATACACCACTATGTGTGCCATGGGGCTAGCATACACCACTATGTGTGCCATGGGGCTAGCATACACCACTATGTGTGCCATGGGGCTAGCATACACCACTATGTGTGCCATGGAGCTAGCATACACCACTATGTGTGCCATGGAGCTAGCATACACCACTATTGTGTGCCATGGAGCTAGCATACACCAATAGTGTGCATACACCACTATGTGTGCCATGGGGCTAGCATACACACTATGTGTGCCATGGGCTAGCATACATCACTATGTGTGCCATGGGGCTAGCATACACCACTATGTGTGCCATGGAGCTAGCATACACCACTATGTGTGCCATGGAGCTAGCATACACCATATGTGTAGCATACACCACTATGTGTGCCATGGGGCTAGCATACACCACTATGTGTGCCATGGGGCTAGCATACACCCCTATGTGTGCCATGGGCTAGCATACACTACTATGTGTGCCATGGAGCTAACATACACCACTATGTGTGCCATGGGGCTAGTATACACCACTATGTGTGCCATGGAGCTAGCATACACCCACTATGTGTGCCATCGTGCTAGCATACACCACTATGTGTACCATGGGCTAACATACACCAGTATGTGTGCCATGGAGCTAGCATACACCCCTATGTGTGCCATGGGCTAGCATACCCACTATGTGTACCATTGGGCTAACATACATCACTATGTGTGCCATGGAGCTAGCATACACCACTATGTGTGCCATGTGGCTAGCATACACCACTATGTGTGCTATGGGGCTAGCATACACCCCTATGTGTACCATGGGGCTAACATACACTACTATGTGTGACATGGGGCTAGCATACACCACTATGTGTGCCATGGGGCTAGCATACACCACTATGTGTGCCATGGGCTAGCATACACCCCTATGTGTGCCATGGGCTAGCATACACCACTATGTGTACCATGGGGCTAGCGTACACCCTTATGTGTACCATGGGGCTAACATACACCACATATGTGTGCCATGGGGCTAGCATACACCCCTATGTGTGCCATGGGGCTAACATACACCCCTATGTGTGCCATGGGGCTAGCATACACACACTATGTGTACCATGGGGCTAACATACACCACTATGTGTGACATGGGGCTAGCATACACCACTATGTGTGCCATGGGGCTAGCATACACCCCTATGTGTGCCATGGGGCTAGTATTCACCCATATGTGTTGCCATGGGGCTAGCATACACCACTATGTGTGCCATGGGGCTAGCATACACCACTATGTGTGCCATGGTGCTAGCATACACCACTATGTGTGCCATGGGGCTACCATACACCACTATGTGTGCCATGGGGCTAGCATACACCACTATGTGTGCCATGGGTCTACCATAACACCACTATGTGTGCCATGGGGCTACCATACACCACTATGTGTGCCATGGGCTACCATACACCACTATGTGTGCCATGGAGCTACCATACATCACTATGTGTGCCATGGGGCTAGCATACATCACTATGTGTGCCATGGGGCTAGCATACACCACTATGTGTGCCATGGGGCTAGCATACATCACTATGTGTTCCATGGGGCTAGCATACAACACTATGTGTGCCATGGAGCTAACATACACCACTATGTTGTCCATGGGGCTAGTATACACCACTATGTGTACCATGGAGCTAGCATACACCACTATGTGTGCCATCGGGCTAGCATACACCACATGTGTACCATGGGGCTAACATACACCATATGTATGTGCCATGGAGCTAGCATACACTCCTATTGTGCCATGGGCTAGCATACACCACTATGTGTACCATGGGGCTAACATACATCACTATGTGTGCCATGGAGCTAGCATACACCACTGTGTGCCATGGGGCTAGCATACACCACTATGTGTGCTATGGGGCTAGCATACACCCCTATGTGTACCATGGGGCTAACATACACCACTATGTGTGACATGGGGCTAGCATACACCACTATGTGTGCCATGGGGCTAGCATACAACCACTATGTGTGCCATGGGGCTAGCATACACCCCTATGTGTGCCATGGGGCTAGCATACACCACTATGTGTACCATGGGGCTAAGCGTACACCCTTATGTGTACCATGGGGCTAACATACACCACTATGTGTGCCATGGGGCTAGCATACACCCCTATGTGTGCCATGGGGCTAACATACACCCCTATGTGTGCCCATGGGGCAGCATACACCACTATGTGTACCATGGGGCTAACATACACCACTATGTGTGACATGGGGCTAGCATACACCACTATGTGTGCCATGGGCTAGCATACACCCCTATGTGTGCCATGGGGCTAATATTCACCCATAGTGGTTGTTGGTAGCCCCATGGCACACATAGTGGGTATATGCTAGCACCATGGCACACATAGTGGTTGTATGCTAGCCCCATGGCCCACATAGTGGTGTATGCTAGCCCCATGGCACACATATGGTGAATATTAGCCCCATGGCACACATAGGGTGTATGCTAGCCCCATGGCACACTAGTGGTGTATGCTAGCCCCAGTCACACTAGTGGTGTATGTTAGGCCCCATGGTACACATAGTGGTGTATGCTAGCCCCATGGCACACATAGGGGGTATGTTAGCCCCATGGCACACATATGGGTGTATGCTAGCCCCATGGCACACATAGTGGTGTATGTTAGCCCCATGGTACACATAAGGGTGTACGCTAGCCCCATGGTACACATAGTGGTGTATGCTAGCCCCATGGCACCATAGGGTGTGCTAGCCCCATGGCACACATATGGGTGTATGCTAGCCCCATGGCACACATAGTGGTGTATGCTAGCCCCATGTCACACATAGTGGTGTATGTTAGCCCCATGGTACACATAGGGGTGTATGCTAGCCCCATAGCACACATAGTGGTGTATGCTAGCCCCATGGCACACAGTGGTGTATGCTAAGCTCCATGGCACACATAGTGATGTATGTTACCCCATGGTACACATAGTGGTGTATGCTAGCCCAATGGCACACATAGGAGAGTGTATGCTAGCTCCATGGCACACATCGGTGTATGTTAGCCCCATGGTACACATAGTGGTGTATGCTAGCCCGATGGCACACATTGTGGTGTATGCTAGCTCCATGGTACCATATGGTGTATACTAGCCCCATGGCACACATAGTGTGTATGTTAGCTCCATGGCACACATAGTAGTGTATGCTAGCCCCATGGCACACCTAGTTGGATGTATGCTAGCCCATGGCACACATAGTGGTGTATGCTAGCCCCATGGCACACATAGTGATGTATGCTAGCCCCATGGCACACATAGTGATGTATGGTAGCCCCATGGCACACATAGTGGTTATGGTAGCCCCATGGCACACATAGTGGTGTATGGTAGCCCCATGGCACACATAGTGGTGTATGGTGACCCCATGGACACATAGTGGTGTATGCTAGCCCCATGGCACACATAGTGGTGTATGGTAGCCCCATGGCACACATAGTGGGGTATGCTAGCACCATGGCACACATAGTGGTGTATGCTAGCCCCATGGCACACATAGTGGTGTATGCTAGCCCCATGGCACACATATGGGTGAATACTAGCCCCATGGCACACATAGGGGTGTATGCTAGCCCCATGGCACACATAGTGGTGTATGCTAGCCCCATGTCACACATAGTGGTGTAGTGAGCCCCATGGACACATAGTGGTGTATGCTAGCCCCATGGCACACACATAGGGGTGTATGTTGCCCCATGGCACAATAGGGGTGTATGCTAGCCCCATGGCACACATATGGTGTATGTTAGCCCCATGGACACATAAGGGTGTACGCTAGCCCCATGGTACAATAGTGGTGTATGCTAGCCCCATGGCACACATAGGGGTGTATGCTAGCCCCATGGCACACATAGTGGTGTATGCTAGCCCCATGGCACACATAGTGGTGTATGCTAGCCCCATGTCACACACATAGTAGTGTATGTTAGCCCCATGGTACACATAGGGGTGTATGCTAGCCCCATAGCACACATAGTGGTGTATGCTAGCCACATGGCACACATAGTGGTGTATGCAGCCCATGGCACACATAGTGATGTATGTTAGCCCCATGGTACACATAGTGGTGTATGCTAGCCCCATGCACATAGGGGTGTATGCTAGCTCCATGGCACACATACTGGTGTATGTTAGCCCCATGGTACACATAGTGGTGTATGCTAGCCCGATGGCACACTAGTGGTGTATGCTAGCTCCATGGCACACATAGTGGTGTATGCTAGCCCCATGGCACACATAGTGGTGTATGTTAGCTCCATGGCACACATAGTAGTGTATGCTAGCCCCATGGCACACATAGGGGTGTATGCTAGCCCCATGGCACACATAGTGGTGTTGCTAGCCCCATGGCACACATAGTGGTGTATGCTACACATATTGGTGTATGCTAGCTCCATGGCACACATAGTGGTGTATGCTAGCTCCATGGCACACATAGTGGTGTATGCTAGCCCCATGGCACACATAGTGATGTATGCTAGCCCCATGGCACACATAGTGGTGTATGCTAGCCCATGGCACACATTGGTGTATGCTACACATATTGGTGTATGCTAGCTCCATGGCACACATATTGTGTATGCTAGCTCCATGGCACACATAGTGGTGTATGCTAGCTCCATGGCACCATAGTGGTGTATGCTACCCCATGGCACACATAGTGGTGTATGCTAGCTCCCATGGCACACATAGTGGTGTATGCTAGCCCCATGGCACACATAGTGTGTATGCTAGCCCATGGCACACATAGTGGTGTATGCTAGCTCCATGGCACACATAGTGGTGTATGCTAGCCCCATGGCACACATAGTGGTGTATGCTAGCTCCATGGCACACATAGTGGTGTATGTAGCCCCATGGCACACATAGTGGTGTATGCTAGCCCCATGGCACACATAGTGGTGTATGCTAGCTCCCCATGGCACACATAGTGGTGTATGCTAGCCCCATGGCAACACATAGTGGTGTATGCTAGCTCCATGGCACACATAGTGGTGTATGCTAGCTCCATGGCACACATAGTGGTGTATGCTAGCCCCATGGCACACATAGTGGTGTATGCTAGCCCCAGAGTAAACATAAGATGTATGCCAGCCCCCAGAGTAAACATAAGAGTGTATGGTAGCCCATGGTACACATAAGAGTGTATGCTCTTACGTACTCTAATAAAAACATTCCTCTTCCCCATATTAAACCACCACCTTCCCGCCGTCTCATTAATCCCCCATCCCCATGTCATCCCCCCCCCCCCCCGGGGGAGGTCACGGCCCCTGCCCCGAGATAAGGGGCCTCAGCTGCTCTCACAGCTGCCTGAAGCAAACTGATGAAGTATTGATCTGAGTCCTTCAGGCGTAGCCAGTAATGCCCAGTGTTGGCTCCTCACCTGGTGTTGGCCTCTCACCTGGGTGTTGGCTCCTCACCCTGGGTGTTGGCTCCTCACCTGGGTGTTGACACCCTCACCTTGGTGTTTGGCTCCTCACCTTGGGTGTTGGCTCCTCACCTGGGTGTTGGCTCCTCACCTGGGTGTTGGTTCCTCACCTGTGTGTTGGCTCCTCACCTGGGTGTTGGGTCAACAGCCAGGTGAGGAGCCAACACCCAGGTGAGGGGCCAACACCCAGGTGAGGGTCAAGCCCAGTGAGGAGCCAACACCCAGGTGAGGGGCCAACACCCAGGTGAGGAGCCAACACCCAGGTGAGGGGCCAACACCCAGGTGAGGGGTCAACAGCAAGTGAGGAGCCAACACCCAGGTGAGGGCCCAACACCCAGGTGAGGAGCCAACACCCAGGTGAGGAGCCAACACCCGGTGAGGAGCCAACACCCAGGTGAGGAGCCAACACCCAGTGAGGGGCCAACACCCAGGTGAGGACCAACACCCAGGTGAGGAGCCCACCCAGGTGAGGAGCCAACACCACCCAGGTGAGGACCACCACCCAGGTGAGGAGCCAACACCCAGGTGAGGAGCCAACAACCCAGGTGAGGAGCCAACACCCAGGTGAGGGGTCAACACCCAGGTGAGGAGCCAACACCCAGGTGAGGAGCCAACACCCAGGTGAGAGGCCAACACCCAGGTGAGGAGCCAACACTGGGCATTACTGGCTACGCCTGAAGGACTCAGATCATTATTACTTCTTACTTCATCAGTTTGCTTCAGGCAGCTGTTGAGAGCAGCTGAGGCCCCTTATCTCGGGCAGGGGCCGTGACCTCCCCGGGGGGGGGGGGATGACATGGGATGGGGGATTAATGAGACGGCGGGAAGGTGGTGGTTTAATATGGGGAAGAGGAATGTTTTATTAGAGTACGTAAGAGCATACACTCTTATGTGTACCATGAGGCTACCATACACTCTTATGTTTACTCTGGGGCTGGCATACATTCTTATGTTTACTCTGGGGCTAGCATACACCACTATGTGTGCCATGGGGCTAGCATACACCACTATGTGTGCCATGGAGCTAGCATACACCATATGTGTGCCATGGAGCTAGCATACACCACTATGTGTGCCATGGGGCTAGCATACACCACTATGTGTGCATGGAGCTAGCATACACCCCTATGTGTGCCATGGGGCTAGCATACACCACTATGTGTGCCATGGGGCTAGCATACACCACTATGTGTGCCATGGAGCTAGCATACACCACTATGTGTGCCATGGGGCTAGCATACACCACTATGTGTGCCATGGAGCTAGCATACCACTATGTGTGCCATGGGGCTAGCATACACCACTATGTGTGCCATGGGGCTAGCATACACCACTATGTGTGCCATGGAGCTAGCATACACCACTATGTGTGCCATGGGGCTAGCATACACCACTATGTGTGCCATGGAGCTAGCATACACCACTATGTGTGCCATGGAGCTAGCATACACCACTATGTGTGCCATGGAGCTAGCATACACCAATATGTGTAGCATACACCACTATGTGTGCCATGGGCTAGCATACACCACTATGTGTGCCATGGGGCTAGCATACATCACTATGTGTGCCATGGGGCTAGCATACACCACTATGTGTGCCATGGAGCTAGCATACACCACTATGTGTGCCATGGAGCTAGCATACACAATATGTGTAGCATACACCACTATGTGTGCCATGGGGCTAGCATACACCACTATGTGTGCCATGGGGCTAGCATACACCCCTATGTGTGCCATGGGGCTAGCATACACTACTATGTGTGCCATGGAGCTAACATACACCACTATGTGTGCCATGGGGCTAGTATACACCACTATGTGTGCCATGGAGCTAGCATACACACTATGTGTGCCATCGGGCTAGCATACACCACTATGTGTACCATGGGGCTAACATACACCAGTATGTGTGCCATGGAGCTAGCATACACCCCTATGTGTGCCATGGGGCTAGCATACACCACTATGTGTACCATGGGGCTAACATACATCACTATGTGTGCCATGGAGCTAGCATACACCACTATGTGTGCCATGTGGCTAGCATACACCACTATGTGTGCTATGGGGCTAGCATACACCCCTATGTGTACCATGGGGCTAACATACACTACTATGTGTGACATGGGGCTAGCATACACCACTATGTGTGCCATGGGGCTAGCATACACCACTATGTGTGCCATGGGGCTAGCATACACCCCTATGTGTGCCATGGGGCTAGCATACACCACTATGTGTACCATGGGGCTAGCGTACACCCTTATGTGTACCATGGGGCTAACATACACCACTATGTGTGCCATGGGGCTAGCATACACCCCTATGTGTGCCATGGGGCTAACATACACCCCTATGTGTGCCATGGGGCTAGCATACACCACTATGTGTACCATGGGGCTAACATACACCACTATGTGTGACATGGGGCTAGCATCACCACTATGTGTGCCATGGGGCTAGCATACACCCCTATGTGTGCCATGGGGCTAGTATTCACCCATATGTGTGCCATGGGGCTAGCATACACCACTATGTGTGCCATGGGGCTAGCATACACCACTATGTGTGCCATGGTGCTAGCATACACCACTATGTGTGCCATGGGGCTACCATACACCACTATGTGTGCCATGGGGCTAGCATACACCACTATGTGTGCCATGGGTCTACCATACACCACTATGTGTGCCATGGGGCTACCATACACCACTATGTGTGCCATGGGGCTACCATACACCACTATGTGTGCCATGGAGCTACCATACATCACTATGTGTGCCATGGGGCTAGCATACATCACTATGTGTGCCATGGGGCTAGCATACACCCACTATGTGTGCCATGGGGCTAGCATACATCACTATGTGTGCCATGGGGCTAGCATACACTACTATGTGTGCCATGGAGCTAACATACACCACTATGTGTGCCATGGGGCTAGTATACACCACTATGTGTACCATGGAGCTAGCATACACCACTATGTGTGCCATCGGGCTAGCATACACCACTATGTGTACCATGGGGCTAACATACACCAGTATGTGTGCCATGGAGCTAGCATACACTCCTATGTGTGCCATGGGGCTAGCATACACCACTATGTGTACCATGGGGCTAACATACATCACTATGTGTGCCATGGAGCTAGCATACACCACTGTGTGCCATGGGGCTAGCATACACCACTATGTGTGCTATGGGGCTAGCATACACCCCTATGTGTACCATGGGGCTAACATACACCACTATGTGTGACATGGGGCTAGCATACACCACTATGTGTGCCATGGGGCTAGCATACACCACTATGTGTGCCATGGGGCTAGCATACACCCCTAGTGTGCCATGGGGCTAGCATACACCACTATGTGTACCATGGGGCTAGCGTACACCCTTATGTGTACCATGGGCTACTAACATACACCACTATGTGTGCCATGGGGCTAGCATACACCCCTATGTGTGCCATGGGGCTAACATACACCCCTATGTGTGCCATGGGGCTAGCATACACCACTATGTGTACCATGGGGCTAACATACACCACTATGTGTGACATGGGGCTAGCATACACCACTATGTGTGCCATGGGCTAGCATACACCCCTATGTGTGCCATGGGGCTAATATTCACACATAGTGTTGTATGGTAGGCCCCATGGCACACATAGTGGTATATGCTAGCACCATGGCACACATAGTGGTGTATGCTAGCCCCATGGCACACATAGTGGTGTATGCTAGCCCCATGGCACACATATGGTGATATTAGCCCCATGGCACACATAGGGGTGTATGCTAGCCCCATGGCAGCACATAGTGGTGTATGCTAGCCCCATGTCACACAAGTGGTGTATGTTAGCCCCATGGTACACATCGTGGTGTATGCTAGCCCCATGGCACACATAGGGTGTATGTTAGCCCCATGGCACACATATGGGTGTATGCTAGCCCCATGGCACACATAGTGGTGTATGTTAGCCCCATGGTACACATAAGGGGTGTACGCTAAGCCCCATGGTACACATAGTGGTGTATGCTAGCCCCATGGCACACATAGGGGGTGTATGCTAGCCCCCATGGCACACAGTGGTGTATGCTAGCCCCATGGCACACATAGTGGTGTATGCTAGCCCATGTCACACATAGTGGTGGGTATGTTAGCCCCATGGTACACATAGGGGTGTATGCTAGCCCCATAGCACACATAGTGGTGGTATGCTAGCCCCATGGCACACAGTGGTTGTATGCTAGCTCCATGGCACACATAGTGATGTATGTTAGCCCCATGGTACACATAGTGGTGTATGCTAGCCCCATGGCACACATAGG